>PVIA01017717.1:0-14845 GCA_004024845.1 Tonatia bakeri
CAGTCTTGGCGACTGCTGCTAAATGATACTGTGGCCCAGTGTTGTCAGACCTTCCCAATTTTCAAATGCAGAAAATCCAGATTTTTATGTAAAAGCTCCTGATTTTTATATGCAGGACAATTTTTAAATATATTTTATTGATTATATTACAGTTGTCCCATTTTTTCCTCACCTTTATCCCCCTCTTCAGGCCTTCCCACCCCTTAGTTCATGTCCATGGGTTATACATATAAGTTCTTTGGCTTCTCCATTTCCTATACTATTCTTAACCTCCCTCTGCCTATTTCACACCTACTATTTATGCTACTTATTCCCTGTGCTTTTCCCCCATTCTCCCCTTCCCCTCTCCGCTGATAATTCCTCATGTGATCATCATTTCTATGATTCTGTTCCTGTTCTAGTTGTTTGCTTAGTTTGTTTTTGTTTTTAGGTTCCCTTATTGATAGTTGTGAGTTTGTTGTCATTTTACTGTTCATAGTTTTGATCTTCTCTTTCTCAGACAAGTCCCTTTAACATTTCATATAATAAGGGTTTAGTGATGCTGAACTCCTTTAACTTGACCTTATCTGGGAAGTACTTTATCTGCCCTTCCATTCTAAATGAAAGCTTTGCTGGATAATGTAATCTTGGATGTAGGTCCTTGCCTTTCATGACTTGGAATACTTTCCAGCCCCTTCTTGCCTGTAAGCATTCTTTTGAGATATCAGCTGATAGTCTTATGGGAACTCCTTTGTAGGTTACTGTCCCCTTATCTCTTGCTGCTTCTAGGATTCTCTCCCTCATTTTAATCTTGGGTAATGTAATCATGATTAGCCTTGGTGTGTTACTCCTTGGGTCCAACTTCTTTGGGACTCTCTGTGATTCCTGGATTTTCTGGGAGTCTATATCCTTCCCCAGATTGGGGAGTTTTCAATTTCTTGCTCTTCCTCTTCTCCTTCTGGCACCCCTATGATTCAGATGTTGGAATGTTTGCAGTTGTCCCAGAGGCTCCTCAGCCTCTCCTCATTTTTTTTTTAATTCTTCTTTCTTCATTCTGTTTTGGTTGAATGTTTATTTCTTCCTTCTGTTCCAAATCATTGATATGAGTCCTGGTTTCCTTCTTCGCTGTTGGTTCCCTATATATTTCACTTTGCATAGCCTTCACTTCTTCCTCGACTTTGCAGCCATACAATCATTTCTGTGAGCTTCCTGATTACCAGTGTTTTGAACTCTGCTTCTGATAGACTGGCTATCTCTTCATTGTTTAGTTATTTTTCTGGGGTTTTAATCTGTCTTTGCATTTGGACCATATTTCTTTTTCTTGGTGTACCTGTTACATTGGCAGGGGAAGAGCCTCAGGTATTTCCCAGGGTGGGGCAACCTTCTTTGCTGCATTGTGGCACTGTATGTGGGTGAGGGATCAGAGAGGAAACACTGCCACTTGCTCGGCTCTTGGCCAGCTTTCAGTCACTTCCCCCACTACCCACAAGCAAACTGCTCCATTCTGGTGCTGATTTCCAGTTGGGTGGGTCTGTATACATTCTAGGACCCTGTGGGTCTCTCCAATGAACTCTCCTGTGAGGCTGGGAGTTTCTCCCACCATTGCAACCCCCACAGATTTTTCAGCCAGAGGTTTTGAGGCTTTATTTCCCTGCACTAGAACCCTGGGTTGCACAGTCTGTCTCACTCCCCAGTTGTTCCTTCCAGTTTACCTGCACACAAATGTGGAACCACCCCGTCCTCCAGGCACAGCCTTGCTGCAGGTCCTCTCCACCACAGCCACCTGTCTCCACCCCTCCTACCAATCTGGATGAATGTTTCTTCTGTAACTCCTTCATTGTCAGACTTCCACAGAGTTCGATTTTCTGGCAGTTCTGGTTGGTTTTTGCTTTTAAATTGGTTGTTGTCCTTCTTTGGTTGTGCGAGGAAGCAAACCATATCTACGTAGGCTTCCATCTTGGCCGGAAGTCCTCTATATGCAGGAAATTTTATTAAATGCTACCATGTGGACCATCACTGCCCCAGCCAAAGAGTCTGACTGCTGATTTCAGGCATGGAGGCTAGAATACTAAACTAAAACTACATTAAGTTAAAAGTATTTGGAATTAATGTTGTAGGGCCATGTTAACCAACCTTCTTCTATTCAACAGTGCTTTCCAGTGCTTTTTATAGCACAGAGATAAAAAAACTTCTTATCAAGATTTCCTATAGTTTATACATACAAGTAGGACAAAAGCAGGTTTACAGTTGTTCATACAGAAAATACAATAATTAATAAATCAAATAAGAATACACTCTGTTTCATGTACTCACAACTATAAACCTACTTTTGCCCTACCCTGTAGTTTTAAGTATATTAAATGTGCTTTTTCAATCTACTGTCCCTTTCACACAGAAATGTTGGTGGACTCCTCAGTAGTTGGTACACCATGTGTTTGGTCAGTCTCTCTCTGTTCCCATCTCCGCCTGCGCCCCCCCTCCCTGCACACCCGCTCCTTCTCACTTTCCTCCTACACACACATACAATTGAATTATGAGCCACAGTATCAATTAGAGCCTTTAAAAATAATACTGAGCTTATTTCCCTTGAACTTATTGTAGAGAATTTTGATTCTAGAGAGGTTTAAAAATAAAGATTACTTGCAATTCAATCTTCCAGAGATACTACTCTTAACATTTACAACACAATGTGCTTTCAACAAGTGAATAATGTGATCAAAATGATGTTTAGAATTAATCTGTACCATCAGTCAGAATAAACTAAAATATTTTTAAAACATAGGACCATAAAAATTTTTTATTTTGTAGTTGCTATAATGCCATTACTCTTAAGTTTAAATGTTATCAATAGTAAAAATACTTGAACCTAAAAAGAAAAAAATGTAAATATTCTCAAAATTCTAAGAATAATTGAAACTACTGGATCACATCACCATTTTTATTTCCTATAGGTAAAAATATTTTAAACAGCCATAAAAAAAAAAGAAGTCAGGCAGATTTAAGCCTCAGTGAGTGCACAAAATCAGGCCACCTGTTTTTATGGCTCACATTTAGGACAGGTTACAAATTCATTTACATGGTCATTTCCTTGAATTCTTATAAATATATCTGCTACATTTCCAAGCAGGTCAGTATTAAAAGTACAGAACTCAGCAGTATTTTAAATACAATGCATGTAAATTTCAGAATGGTGATGCTTCCTTCTCAAAGGCTGAAAGATATCTTCCTGCCAAGAGTGCACAACCCATTTCTTTCAGATTAGAATCAATCATTCAAACTCAAATTGAGAGGTTTTCTAAAAAACAACTGGCCTCCTTAAAAGTGTCAGTGTCATGAGAAACAAAGAAAAGTTGAGGAATTGTTTCATATTAAAGAAGACTAAAGAGAATTTACAACTAAAGGTAATACAGGATCATGGACAGAATCCTAGATCGGAAGGAAAACTAACCATGACTTATTGACAAAGATTCTCTGCTTGAGCACAGTTTAGTTTGATTCACCTGAGACTGACCAGGTTCCATATCTGGGCATGTCCTCCAAGAGCCTAACAAGAATCCGGCAAAGTCAACTTGAGCCAGAATCCCCTACCCCTGATATCTGATCATCCTTGATAGCTGACCGAATTCCTCATTCCCCTCATCCCCCACTACCCCATTATCCGGGCCTGCCTTCAGCAAGAATCATATGGTTGTTTTAGCCAGAATCCCCTCTTTACCTACCATTGAGGTTTCCTCTTAGTAACCTGCCATTCAACATGCCCCATCCCCAATCCTGGGGTTTCTGGCTATAGATCCCCACTTCTCGTTGTTGTATTTAAAACTGAGCCCAGTTCTATTTTGAGGTCTCTTTCCCCTATTGCAATAATTCCCAAGTAAAATCTGATTTTGCTACTTTAACTACTAATAGGCACTGGTTTTTCTTTAACAGTACTAAAAGCATAACTAGCGAAAGTTAAAAATTGATTGAATGAAAGTATAAGAGTACTGGTATAATTTTACCAATATTGAATTTCCTGAATTTGAGGACTGCACTGAAGTTTTACAGAACAGAGATTGGCAAACTTTTCCTGTAACAAGGCCGCACAGTAAATATTTTAGGCACAGAGGGCCACATACAGTCTCTGCCGCATGTTGGGTTTTTTTGTTGTTTTTTTGTAGCCCTTTATAAATCTCAAAGCCATTTTTAGCTACAGAGCTCTATAAAAGCAAACTAGGGGCTGAATTTGGCCCATAAGCCACAATTTGCCAACCTCCAACACAGGAAGTGTCCTGCTCTTAGGAAATATGCAGTGAAGTAACTTATCCTCCTAAGATTCAGCAAAAATAATAATAATGACAACAAATGAGAGACAAAACACATGGCAAAATGTTCACAATTGGTAAATCTAAGTGAAAGGTGAAGAGAGTTCACAATACTATGCTTGCAACTTTTCTTTAAATTTGAATTTTTTTCAGAAGAAAAGTTTAATATTTTAAAAGATTTTATTTATTTATTTTTTTTAGAGAGGGAAGGGAGAGAGAGAGAGAAACATCAATGTGCGGTTGCTGGGAGACATGGCCTGCAACCTAGGCATGTGCCCTGACTGGGAATCGAACCTGCAATGCCTGGTTCGCAGCCTGAGCTCAATCCACTGAGCTACACCAGCCAGGGCAGAAAAGTTTAATATTTGAAAAAAAAGACGAAACGCCATACATGTCCCTGGGGGTGTAAACCCAGAGGACACGATGTGCAGGTATGGAGCAGGGTTCTGGTGACTCCCACAGGAAAGAAGAGAATGAGAAGTCTCACAGAGCAAAGGATATCCTGTCATCAAGGGAATTTCAGTACCTACCCGTGGGTCCAAAGGTATCTGGATTCTCCTGTCATCACGAGCAAACTCCGACGAGGCAACATCACTGGCACTGTGACACCATCTGGATGCTTAAAATCCATGACAATCTTGAAGTAAAGACAAAAGCATAAAGATTAATCCAAAGTGTCATGCACTCCAAGGATAAGAACAATTCACTGATTCTGGCTAACTTTCTAGGCTAACAGGGATTAAAACATGATAATGCTTATTGGATAGCATAGCACAGAGGTTCCCAAACTTTGGTGCACATAAAAATCAACTGAACTAATAAAGAGCATACTTCATCCAGAGGGAGACTCAGCAAGGTCTTGGGTGAGGGGCTCAGGAATCTGCATTTCCACCAGGCACCCCAGGAAATTATGATGCGCGTGGCCTGAGGATCATACACAAAGCACTAGGGTGGAGGTCAAGTGCAAGGACTTGGGAGCTGAAACATTCACAGTCTGGCTCCTCCACTTACTAGTCATATTACTTACGGGACAAGTAAGCCATTTAATCTCTGTACCTCAGTTTTTAACAAATTAAACCTATAATGATACAAATCACAGTATCTGGCACACAGTAAATACAAAAAATAGTGATTATTATCATTAATAGAATTGTAACACTTAATAATCCAAGGAGAAATAATTATTAAATGCAGATTGTCATATAATCTACAGTGATGCCTCACCTATCACGAGAGTTACGTTCCAGAGACCCCCGCGATAGGTGAAAATCCACAGAGTAGCGGCATTATATTTATTTTATTATTTATATATATTTTAAGGCTTTATAACCCTTCCCACACTCCTATAAACCTTTCCCACTCTCTTATTAACCTTTCCCACACTCTTATAAACACTTCATATGCTCTTAAACACTTTCTACACTCTTAAACCTACGTGATTTTAACAACATATAAAATTCTATATGGGTATTCACCAGTGAAGTTGAAGTATACTGTATTTTGCCTTTAAAGTCACGCAACATTTTGGATATTAAAGGCTAATTTACAAGAGATCAAAGAACACATGAACTTTTTCGGTCACTCTTCCCAAGCTGTGCTCAAACATTATTATGAATAGCAACTTATAAAGATACAATACCCAAGAAAATGTTTTTTGTTCTCAGGAACCCAAACACCAAAAGAATTAAGACTAAACACAGCAGCATTTTGAAAAATGTGAACTTAAAAAGCATGCCCCAAGGCTTAGAAATAGTTAAGTGAATAAATCAATCCACTTGAAAAATAAATACAACAACCAAATCAGTGGGATGAAGAGAATTTAGAATAGTACCTTCATTAAAGGTAAACATAGCACAGTACCAGATACAGAGCAAGCATTTGGTAACTCAGCTACTATTATTATTAATAATATTGTGCCAAATCAGATAGTACACATGAGTATTTTTAGGAACTATAAAGAATTATACAGATCTAAGCTGGTTTATCCTTCTCTCATCTGACCTTCCTATCTAAATACTGAAAATAAAGATGATAGAATTTAATTTTCCAACAATTATCTGTTCCAAATGATTACATATGGTTTCAAACAGTCCACTCCACATGCACCCCACTTATAAACACTGCAGATGAACTGTGAAGTTTGGGGGTAAGCACACCAATGCCTGACACTTCCCTGAAATACGTAAATAAAAGAAGGTGAACTCAAGAGGACTAATAGATGGATAGATGCCTAATAAAGCATATTTGTTAAAATGCCAAGTGCAGAATCCAGGTGGTAGGTATATGTATAATTCTTTCAGCTTCTCTGTATGAAAATTTCCATAAAAAAATGTTGGGAGTAAAAACCTGCTGTGGCCTCTTTTTAAACCAACACATACAGGTCTCAATTTTCTGAATAAACATTAAGGTCTGTACACAGGAAAGTATAATTGGCATACTTATTAATTATTTTATGAGAGACAATCATTTGTGGCTTAAAGGAATGAAAACTAGCTGTATGAAAGCTGTTGACGGGAAAATATTCTGAAAGGCTATACCCCAATTCATTCATCAGACAAATATGTATATAGTAATCATCATGTGAGGCATCCGCGGCTGCAATGGTGAGAGACATGTTCTCCGCGCACCCAGAGGTTACAATTTCTACCTAATTAACAGTCAACATGTTTTACAAATACACAACACCTATAATATCTGTGAAATTTAAATATATTTTCTCCTATCTACAGAGAGTAATAATTTCAAAACAGGGAAATCTTGGTTTCAATAAATGATTAAAACTGACAAGAGAAGTGTGAACATAATACTAACTAACTTGGAAACCACTTACTATTTGCGTTTACTGTAAGAGGGTAAAATAAACACCCAGATGGAGGAAGTGCATAGGGCAAAGTATATGGAAAGGAGCATGGAGCCTCCAAGTCCTCTCTGGGCTCGCCCCTCTCCCCGCACCTCATATGCTCAGCCACCTGGACGCCCCCCAGCCCCAAACTACTGGAATTTCACGGAGGCTTTGCCATGTAGGCAGGATCAATTAACTCCATTTCCAGCCCCTCCTCCCTGTCTGAAAAATGAGGGCAGCACTGAAAATTCCAAGTTTCTGATCATTACTTGGGGTTTCTGGGGACCAGCCCCCATCCAGGACCCAATTAGAGTCATCCCATTAAACAAAAGATGTTGCTATTACCCAGGAAATTCAAAGGGATTTAGAAACTAGAGTGAAAGACAAAACATTAAAACAAAAGATGCTCCCAGTCTCTTATCACTTGGGAAATTATACGGGTTTTAGAAGTTCTGTGCCAAGAACCTGGGGCAGAGACCAATATATCTATTTTCTATTATTTCATAGGTATATAATATTAGAGTATAGTATTTTTAATTAGAAAATAATTTTATTTATGAATTAAATGCACATTTTCTTTTTAAAGCATTCCATCACAAAAATGAAGTATTATCAATATCATCATACTTAAAGTATCTGTATCTAATTAAATAATGCTGTTAAAAGACAAAAAAAATTAAAGAAATTCACTACAGTTTGACAATCAGTAATGCTCCCTGCAACTGCTGAATCACCCTGCCATGTAATAGCTTTGCCCACAAGATTTTTTTCCAATTATTCCTTTTGGTTTTACCTATTTTCTTTATTTTCTGAGATGGCAGAGTCAATAAAGATCAAGTTTCTAGAAAGCTCACGGGGCATGACTGATATAATGTTCAGTTCATAGCAAACAAATATAAAACCCTAGACATTCTGATCTTATAAAACCTTTACACATCCAAAATACAACATTGAACCCCAGACAGAGCTATCACTCTATCACTCATGTAGAGATTCTTAACAAAAAAGTACATGAAGGAATAAACAGATCTTCAGGTTGGCTAAACAGGAAATTGAAGAATGTATTATACACCTCAGAGAAAGAAGAAAAACTTCATCTTGATCCTGTTTGGTTAGAAATGGGCTGAAGTCATTCGTCTTCTGAAATCCTGAGGGCATGTGGGCAAGAGACAGCAGAACGTGAAGAAGGGTGTCGCAGAGAACGATGAAGGCGGCTATCGCTGTAGAACACACGTCCCCGCTAAGAGCTTAGCAGAATGGAGGGACGTCCACCGGTTCCCATAGCCTGACCAAAGTAAATCCTCCGTAGCTGCACTGATGTCTTTGTTGGACTCAAATGAAACGAGTTTGTCTTTTTATTTTAAAGAGAAAACAAATGATTCCACATGCCTCATCATGGCCATGTCTCCCCTGTTTGAACAGCGGGAAACGAGAGATGGAAAAAGGGAGACAGGCACAATTGCAAGGGCACAGACTGAAGCTATAAACCATTCAAGAAAAAACACAACAGCGCCAAAAATGTCTGTTTACATACTTACCTTGCATTTACAAATGAGATAATTAGTCCACTGTGGGGGAGAAGAAGAAATCTGAATATTTTTAGTAAAATAAATATAGCTTTCTGTCTCTCTACAAAAGATGATACTCCTAGAAGTATACTTTGCTAACCTGAGAAGCAGCTGGAAGAGAAGCTTGCTGGTATGCCATATTTTTCCAAGACAGAAGAATTTATAAAAACTTTCCCTAGGACACCTTGGAGACCAAAGGCTAACGTCAGTGACCTTTGCATCATCTGCCTATGCCATGTAAGCCAGCTTAGTATCCATCCTTGCAGAAAAGTGAAAATCAAAAACCACAACAAACCCATTTCCATTCCCTCATTCCTACTAGCAAAGTATGTTTTAAAACAACAACAAAAACAAGAGTCTCGAATCCATTTGCTAAATTTCTTTAAAATGGAATCTTGTGAAACTCAAAGGAAGGAGACAATAGCAGCAACACTCCCTGAAATCAATGCACAGGGCACAAGACCTCCCATTTTAAAATGACTAACCAAGCCCTGCTCCCTTGTCTACTAGTGAGAAGTAACTTTATAAACTATAGGTCTCAATATTCTTGTTGTGAAAGGAAAAAATCTGACATTAGAACATGAAGATGAGAGGACACCTTATAGAACAGTGGTCCAGTAAGAAGTAACATGCAGCAGCTAAATACCACTGTAGGCCCCAGGAACTTATTTCTCATTGCTCCTAAGAAAGGATGCAAGAAGCAGAGCACTATTTCATGTTTGTGGTGTGAAAACTCTTCCTAGTTCTTCAGGTACCATGTACACAGTTAGGGCACATCTGGGAACTTGTCTATAGTACCGCATATGTGAAACAAGCAAACTCAGACAAGGCTAAAATTTCAAAAGGAAACACCACAAACAAATCTACTTTATAGCACATGTCAGCAAATTCTGCCTTTCAAATACAATTCTGCCTAACAAAAAAACTAGGTCCCAGCTGCTGAATGAATAGATTCTGCTATCTCTTCCTCTTTTGCCCCCAGTACAGGTGGTTTTGATCTATTTTTATCTGGCTGAGCTCAAGTAAAATGTACAATAAACAGAGAAAGTATCTTTTAGTTCAATGGTCTAAACACACTGCTAAATGGCACAATAAAGAACAAAATAAAAAATGCATAAGGGAAAAATAAGCTTGTAAAGAAAAGATGCTAAATTGGAGACACTTTAGCCACCTCTGAATATTCAATATTCAATATATATAATGTAAGCTTAAATGCCTGTGAGATAATATGATCATGTTTACGTGTTTGCACTGACAGACTTGCTACCAGCTCTCATCACAACATAGTTTCATTTGTTTGCAGGAACTGTGAAGTGAAATCCACCAGCATCCAAAAATGGACTCTCAAGAGAAAAGTCAATCACAAACCACTTTAGTAAAATTAAGTTTTACTTCCTATATGATAAGGCTGCAAAGGTACTAAAACATTGTAGCTTAAAATTTTTTTTAGATTTAATTCTTATGTACTTGTTAGACTCTATCTCGTAGATTAGACTCAAAGACTATTTTTGAATAAGTAAATGAATTCATCATAAACAATTTAGTTGAAAAAAGAGGGTGATATATCTTACATTTTGGGGCAGAACACTTCCTAAATTCCATTTATTTATTTTCTAGGCTTTCTTCCTTAGGCAAAATAAATCAACAGATTCTCAAGCACAGATAACCAAAATGAGACAGCCAAAGTAACAAGAACAATAACAACCATGTGTATATCTATTCCTGAGGCCCTGGATTGCTCCTTCTAAGGCAAAATGAACTTGCTATACTATCTATCAGGATGTAGCATGAAATAGATGGCAGCTACATAATGAGATACCACCTCACACCTGTCAGAATGGCTATCAAAAAGGCCAGAAATAACAAGCGCCTGTGAGGATCTGGAGAAAAAGGAACACTAGTGTACTGCTGGTGGAATGCAAACTGGTACAGCCACTGTAGAAACCAGTATGGAGGACCCTCAAAAGTTCCTAAATAGAACTACTACATGATCCAACAATTCCACTTATGGGTATGTATCTGACGGAAACATAAACACTAGTTTGAAAAGATGTACATATACCCATATGCACTGCAGCATTATAAAATACAAGACATGGAAGCCACTTTACATGTTTATTGATGGATGACTAAACAAAAAGTGTTAGGTGTATAAATGGAATATTATCCAGTCATGAAAAAGAGGGAAATCCTGTCACTGTGACAACATGGATGGACTGTAAGGCCATTATGCTAAGTAAAATAACTCAGACAAAGACAAATACCATATAATATAGCTTTTGTGGGGAATGTAAAAAAAATGAACTCAGAGATACAGAGAATAGATTGGCCGTTGCTAGGGGGTAGGAGGGAAGTAAAATGGATGAAGGTGGTCATAGGTACAAACTTCCTGTGTCCTGGGAATGTAAGGTACATCACAGTGACTATAGTTAAAATACTGTATTGTATATGTGAAAGTTGCTAACAAAGACCTTAAAGATTCTCATGAGAAGAAAAAAATTCTAACTATGTATGGTGATAGATGTAAACCAGACTTATTGTGGTGATTATTTCGTAATATATACATGTATCAAAGCATTAAATCTGAAACTAATATAATGTTATATGTCAATTACATCTCAGTTTAAAATATAACTGTGAGATACACATGCAAAGAACAGATGGTTGCTGGTAACGA
Organism: Tonatia bakeri; assembly: GCA_004024845.1. NCBI lineage: Eukaryota > Metazoa > Chordata > Mammalia > Chiroptera > Phyllostomidae > Tonatia > Tonatia bakeri. Next base: position 11,368 of record PVIA01017717.1, read on the forward strand.
TGATCATGGTAATGGCAGTGTTGGAGGTAGGAGTGGAAGGAACAGTAGCTGCTATTATTACTATTAAATGCTTAACAATTCTTTATGACAACTAAAATTTAAGAATTGTATGCCAACTTCAACTTATGACAGAAAGCACAGAAAGGAAAGCACTCCACAGTCCATTAAAAGTTACTAATAGGAAATGTCCTAGAACCCAAGTCTCCTGGCTTATCCAAAGCTGAATCCAGTCCCAGTGCAAACACCTAAGAATATGAAAACAATACACACAGGCTTTAACTTTTTCTGTTTCTAGCACTGCATTGGAATATTTAACTGAATATTAGAATTGCCACTGGGGGCCTATATTACTTCATTTCAATTTACTCTTTTTCTGAAAGATTAATCTCAAATCCTACTATCTTTGGAGTTGATATTATACAGATTTAGCATTTCAGCATTTTCTAACTCAATGGTTCAAAATCCTATTTAAATGTCCCAATTGCCTGGGAGCTTTCTATAAATATAGAAAACCAGCCCTCATCTCAGGCTCTCTGAATCTGCTCTGAAAAAGACAGTCTAGCAGGAAGAACAGAAATGAACCACAAAAACCTCAAATATTCAAGTATCAGATAGAGGCTATAAAGCAAAGATGGTTATCATGTTAAGAGATATAAATGCTAAGCTCAGAAATTTCAGCAGAGAACTGGAAAAGATATTTTTAAAAAGACACTGTAAATCTGAACAAAGGCAAACAGATATCCTCAAATAGAAAAATACCATGACTGAATTAGGCCACTGAACAATAGGTTTAACAGCAAATCAGACAAGACTAAAAAAAGAATTAGTGATGGAAAAACCTATTTAAAGTAAAGCATGGGAGACATAATACAGAAAACACAGGAGACAAGGTAAATGAAACAGAGAATATAGAGAAAAAGTAGATAAAGAGAGAAAATGGAACTGAGGCAAAATATAACAGAGATAATGGATGAGAGTTTTCCAAAACTGATGGGAAAAAAACAAGAAATCCAATAAATTCTAGGCAGAATAAACAAACCCATCAAAATAAGCAAAATAATCAAAATAATACTGGGGCGGGGTGGGGGGAGTGGGGGATAAAAAGCATTAAAAGAAGCCAGAGAAAAATGACCAAAGGCCACCTTCAAAGGTAACAGGGCAACAGGAAAGCCAGAAGAAAATAAATGAAATCTTTTGTGCACTGAAATAACTGCCAACCTCAAATCCTACACCCAGTGAAAACTGCCTTGAAGAATGAAAGTGAAATGAAGACACTTGCTAACAAAAAATAAAATGGAGTTAGCCAACAGCAGACCTAGAATAAAGGAAATTTAAATGTTGTACGTTATATAAAAGGACGATGATCCCAGATGGAAGGTGTGAGATATAAGAAATAATGCAGAGCAAAGAAAATGGTAAATAGGTCCAAATGAAACCTATGTAAAAAAGAGAAAGGTGTTTAAAAATTAAGAGAATTCAAACACACAATAATAGTAGGATACAAAATAGACAGGAGCGATGGAGTTAAAGTGTACTGATGTTCCTGCATTGTTCATCAGGACGTAAAGACACCAATTAAGCTTAGACTTTGAATGAATCTCAAATAATCTTGTCAAGTGACAGAAGCCGCACAGCCAAGAGCGCATATTGCATGGTTCCCGTATAAAACATTCTGGAAACACAAAGTAACCTAAGGTGCTGAGCAGCAGGAGGAGGCGAGAAAAGCTGTGGACGACGGACACACTCACTGTGGAGTGCGGTGGAGATCTCGTGAGTACGTATGTAAACGTGTGCGGTTTACTGTACGACAATCAGACGTCTGGGACGCTGCGGGACACAGTGAAAACAGTGCTTGAGAGCACAGTTCGTAATCTTCACAACACGGGTCAGGAATATTGCCCAGGTTCTAAACTAATCAACAGGGAAGGGGATGCGCAATTAGCCAGAGCAGGAAACTCAGGAAGAGCAAAAGTCTGTTTTGTTTTGTGTAAAAGAATAGCAGTGGGTGGTAAACGGCTGAAAATACAAGATAATGGGTTTTGATTTAGGGAGACAATGTCTTTCAGAGAGTTGGATATTCAGGTCCAAAATCTGAGGGGGAAAATAATCAAGGCTGGAAATGTTTTGGTATCTCCACAGTGCCTGAGGTAATTCTGGTCACATAAATAAAAGCTATTGTAAGTCATCCATTTAACCAATCAATATGCTCCATTTCTTCTCTAAAGCATACTCATGCCCTGTTTATTGATAATAGGAAACTCTCCCATAGGTTCACGTACTTCTATTCTTACCAGTTGAGTCATATGCTTAACAAGTCAATGTGTATGTTCCCAAACCTCTTTATGCTGGCAAAACTGGTCTGCAATCATTTAATTTAATTGAACATTATGTAAACCAATGAAAATTGAGTATGAAAAGGCAGGGGTTTTTTTTTCTATATAAATTAAGTTGAATGTTGTTGAAAGACTCAAAGAAAATAAACAAATTAATAACCTGTTGTAACGTGATTCAATAATATCTTTGAAATTAAAAATTCAGATGGATGTCTTTAAGCTTTTGTCTCACTTTAAACAAAAAGAAACTGAAAAGCAGAGGCAGACTGTGGACCCTCACAGAAAGACTGTCGATACACTGGTGAGTAAATTTATTTATAAGTTAAAATAAAATGTTTGAAATCTGTATGTATCTTCTATTGCCAAAATTAAATGATTTTTCAATTAACAACTACTCAAATGATAAATTGTATTCTAGTTCTATACTACAGATGGAATGGTATAATACTCCTGCCTTGCTACAAATTCTTTTTAAAATTCTATCTTACTGATTATGCTATTACAGTTATCCTAATTGTTCCCCCTTTGCCCACCAATGCCAGCGCATCCCAGTCCCTGAGGCAATCCCCACACAATCGTTCTCGTCCAGGGGTCCTGTTATGGGTTCTTTGGCTACTCCATTTCCTATACGGTGCTTTACACCCCCAGGGCTATTCTGTACCTACCTGTTTGTGCTTCTTCATCCCCTCACCCCCTCACCATCCCCCCACACCCTCCTCCCATCTGGCGACCAGCAAAACGCTCTCCACGGCCATGATTCTGCTTCTGTTCTTGTTTGGGTAGCTTATTTTTTTTTTCATTCAATTGCTGATAGATATGTATTTATTGCCAATTTTGTTCAAAGTTTTGATCTTCTTTTTATTAAATGAGTCCCTTTAACATTTCATATAATTATGGCTTTGTGGTGATGAACTCCTTTAGTTTTTTTCTTGTCTGGGAAGCTTTTTATTTGCCCTTCTATTCTAAATGATAGCTTTGCTGGATAGGGCAATCTTGGCTGTAGGTCCCTGCTTTTCATTACTGAATATTTCTTGTCCATCCCTCCTAGCCTGAAACGTTTGAGAAATCGGCTGACAGTCTTACAGGAACTCTCCTGGAGGCAACTAACTTCTTTTCTTTATGTTTTTTATTATTTATTTTTGGAG
>PVIA01017718.1:0-14867 GCA_004024845.1 Tonatia bakeri
AAGAAGGGGCTGGCAAGAAGTATTCCAAGTCATGAAAAGCAAGGGCCTACATCCCAGATTGCTCTATCCAGCAAAGCTTTCATTTAGAATGGAAGGGCAGATAAAGTGCTTCTCAGACAAGGCCAAGTTAAAGGAGTTCATCATCACCAAGCCCTTATTATATGAAATGTTAAAGGGACTTATCTAAGAAAAAGAAGATAGAAAACATGTACAGTAAAATGACAGCAAACTCACAATTATTAACAACCACACCTAAAACAAAAACAAAAACAAAAACAAACTAAGCAAACAACTAGAACAGGAACAGAACCACAGAAATGGAAATCACAAGGAGGGTTAGCAGCAGAGGAGTGGGAGGGGGGAAGAGGAGGAAAAGGTACAGAGAATAAGTAGCATAGATGGTAGGTAGAAAATAGACAGGAGGAGGGCAAGAATAGTATGGGAAATGTAGAAGCTAAAGAACTGATGGCACATGGACATGAACTAGAGGGGGGAATGTGGGTGGGAGAGGGTGTGCAGGGTGGAGGGAAATGAAGGAGGGTAATGGGACAACTGTAATAGCATAATCAATAAAATATATTAAAAAAGAATATGGTGGAGGAAGAGAGAAAAAAGAGGGAGCTCATATTTATGAAAGAATGTTAGCTGATATAGAATGAATAACAGAAACAGAAAATTATCGCTACAATAATAATTGATTCTTATGAGGCACATCAATGTCTAATAAACCATAGAGTGAGACATGGTTAGGGAACAGGATATTTTCATGGTCTTAATGTATCACCCCCTTGTTTGTACTAAGTAATATATAATTAGTACAAGCAATGTACTAATTATAAAGAGATATTTGTATTTTGTCAAGGGAAGAATTTGGTGAACATCACCAACAAAAAAATCTATCTGACATGACAAATTGAACAAGTGCCTCCAGATGTGACGATATATATATATAATTACATATATTATATATTTAATTCTATGTTCCTGCCCCACCTCATCTCCAATTTTTTTTAACCTGAATGTCTCAGGAGGAAATAATCAGAAAAATCAAAATCCAAATTTAAAGAGATTTTATAAAACAGCTGATCTGGGCTCAGCACAGACTAGGCATAGAATTGGATGGACAGACACTCCTCCCTTGACTGGCTGACTAGCCAGTTAGATAGATGGATGGATGGACCAGTGAGTGTATATCAATCACTGGTTATATGGATAATAAATGGATGGATTCATGGATAGACGGATGGATGGATGGATGGATGGATGGATGGATGGAAGGATGCTATACACAAAGTTACTCAGACAGTAACCCAAGGTAGATCCTGAATGGGATCTACCACAAGGAAGGAAGGAAGGAAGGAAGGAAGGAAGGAAGGAAGGAAGGAAGGAAGGAAGGAAAGATACACACGTGATATTTCTTTTATCTCTTGTTATTTTTTCAAATGAATGGAGGGAAAATATTCATTTTCCTACCTTAGGAATTAAGAGTTAGTATAGATTTTGCCAGGTTCACTGATAGTTTTATTAGATAATTTCCAACGGCTGGAGTTCATAATGAAAAGTAAAGTAGCATCCAACAGTGTAGATCCTATTGTCATTGGCCATTCTATATGCCACTGTCAAATGTGTCACTACAGACCCAATGCTGTGATGAAAGTTGGGGGTTATAGTCCCAGAGACCTAGGAAAGGACGGGGTGCTGTGTTTTTCCATCCTCAGAGTGAAGACACTGCACTGGCTATTCCAAGCTCCAGCAACCAGCAATCAGTGCACAATGGGGTGGGCATAGAGTTTCATGTGATAAGAGGGTCCTCCAGCCAGATTAAGTCACCTACCAGAGGACTAGAATACTTTGGTCCCATCTCCTGTGGACAGGACTATGGTCACTTTCCATGTCCTCCAGGAGGAAAAAGCAACTGACATTCTATAACCATCAGTCACACCACTTCATTCATAGTATCCAACATTCATTCAATAACAATGTTTTAAGTGCCTACTGTGTGTTGGAAGACAGACAATCCATGTCCAAAAGTGAAAAGAAAGGGTTCAATAAAAGGGAAAAACTCCAAATTTCACTTGTGCTCCCTCCCACCTATATTTTTATGGATCGTGAAAGAGAGGAGTAGTGTTTCAGTAGGGATGAAGCCCTGGTAACAAATGTATATTTATAAACTATCATCGAAACCTGCCTAGCTCGTTCAATTTTCCCCTAAATCACTTCTCATTGGGCTTGGAGTGAACAATAATCTCCATAACAATAAACAGATTTTAAACAGTCCAATTTTACCCTGAAATTTCTGTATGTAAGTATAAAAGCCATATCACAAAAATCTTAGTGGATAGAGCTGTCCGAAGTAGGTGGCAATGCAACCCAGTCTTAGAAATAATGGTTGCCAGTATTTATTCACCAGTTTCTTCACTTTAAGAAATGTTTTTATGGAGTTAGAAGAAAAATTGCAGAGAGCGGAAACCAGGCAGATCATCTCAAGGAATCTTGCCTCCCCCTCCCCAACTACAAAGGGAACATAATCCCTCAGGCATCACTGAGGAATGGGGAAGAACTAAAAAGGCAGATGGAAACAGATGAGGACAGCTTTCTCTTCTTTAGAAGAAGGAGTTCTCAGCCAAAAAGCCCCTGAATGAAATCGCTATGGAAATTTAGCCAGCTGGGCTGTGTCCGCAGCAAAGGAGGTACATATTGTTGTTTTGCGACCTCAGAGTCGGTTGTACGGAGTCTTAGCATTGCTGGGCTTCACCAACTGCAGTGTCAGTAACATGCTAGCTGGTACGATAAGCAGCTCAAAGGTTATCTTGCACTAGTAATGCAGCACTTCGCCACATTTCACAGCCTGTACTGAAATAAACAGGATGACTGCCTGTGCATTGCGCTTACTAAGACCAATAAAACTTATCTTTCTGAATCATCCTGATTTGGTTTTTGCTAAAAACATGAATTCCTTTTCCTGAAGAATAAAATCGAGTGTTAATGACTTCCGCTATTGCTGCAAGGTCAGGTAGTTCAGGAAGAGGATTTTAAAAAGTGACGAAAATAACTGCAACTAGCTCGTAGGAGTCCTGAGAGTGAACACCTCTCACAGGTCCAGAGAGAACAGGGACAAAAGAGGGGACGAAAGAAGTATGGAGCGGCTCTCAGACCTGGGGGTGTTAGGGAGCAGGGTTTGCTCAAGATAAAGAAGTGGCAGCTAAAGCAGAAAGAGTGCTTCTGTCTTCCGTCAGCAAGATAGGGCCGAAGGGCCGAGGCCCAAGAATAGCCGGATAAACAACAAAGAACAGACAAATACGATTTTTAAACACAGAGTCAATTATTGGAGAACTGTGGCTGTCCTCCTAATCAACAGGGATGATTCCTGGGGAAAATAGTGTTGCTGGAACGATTTCAGTGGGCTTTGCAGCACGGTGAGACTGGTGGGCTTTGGGATCAAGCCCATCTGGTTTTTAACAATGGTACCAGTACTTTCTAACTGTAGGCAGGTCGCTTTATATGTGCCATGTGATAGCAATAATAATAATTAACATAGATTACACGGCAGAAAGCAGCGCTTTGCATACCTCGCCTCCTGCAATCCCCATTGCAACACCTGAAGACTGTCTTAGAGTCCCCGTTTTTCAGACGAAGGAGCTCAGGCTCAAATGCGTGCAGCAGCTTGTCTTTCAGAAGGGAACAAGGCTGGTGGAAGGAGTGGGCCCAGAACTCTATTTGGTATCTCAGACTTCACTCAAAATATATACTTGATTCCTATTGAGTATGTATATTTAAGAACAGCAAAGGAAAAGGAAAACATGTACTAGTTCTAAAATTTCTACAACAATTAGGGAGCTACGTGAAAAATATTATTCTCATTTTCTGTATGTGACCTACCTAAGGTCACTCGGCTAATAAATGCCAGGGCCTGAAACTAGAATCCAAAACCAAGAATATTGACCCAGTGCTGTTTCTATTAAACACACACATGATATCGTCACCATCACCATCAGGCTGAACAGATAACTCAAACATCTACTTCTGGGCTGGGGCTAGACGCAGATCTAGTGCACACATCAATGCGAAGTATGTGCAGTTCGTCTTGTCTCTCTCAAGACTAAAGGCTTCGGGGGCAAATCGTACCTTTTCCATGATTAGAAAGGTCTATCATCACAATTATCAGGGCTCTCCCCACTTCAAACAGCACCCTTTCCTCACTTCCAAGTAATACTTTGTATAAGAGAAAACCACCACAGATTGTATCGAACTTAAAACGCAGCAAATCAATTTATCTTCAGAAGGTTGTCATAACCGTCCTGACAACATTTGCTAAATTATTGATGCTCCCCAGGTTCACAAAAGGATTTGTCCATCTGTTTTCCTAGTTCGAACATGAAATGAACTTGTGAAGGCAAAGCTGTGACGACAGCCTCCCTTCTCCCAGGCAACAGATTAGGATGCTACACACCCAATTATGATATTACTGCAGAATCTGCTCAGAAGGAAACAGATCGCTGATCCCAGTACAAACTAGCTGAAAGGCCAGTAAATGGCAGGATAATAAAATAATAGTAACCGCTAACACTTATTGAGTGCTCACTGTGTGCCAGGCACCAGCCTAAGCACTTTACTGTCTTAACTCTTTTTATCCCACCAAGTTAATTATTTCCAGTATACCTCGCTGTCGCTCTAGCGCACTTATCTGTGCACAGAGGGAAAAAATTAACCAACTTGACTACAGCACCACAAAGCAGGTTCTCCTGAGCTTAATTTCCCTGACTCATTGCCTGTGCTTCCTGATAGCCATACAGTTAATGGATTTTCTATAAGAGCAGAATTAAGTGACAAAGACTTGGAATCTAAACAGTCTATCTCCAGAGTCCATTTTTCTAACTCCTACACTGTGTCATACTAGTGAGAAAATTGGGAAACAAGGAGATGAAATCAATTCACAAAGGTTGCAATCAATAGAAACCACAGAATTATAGCATTTTAGGATTAATACAAAACAAATGGAGATAAGTGTACTTGAACAACAATAAAAAATATTTTAAAAACCCTCTAATTTATAAGATAGTTTTAAAGAAAAAAACTTTAAAATATTAAATGTAGTTATTCAAATATTGCAAGAAAATATTTCTTAATATTCTTTAAAAAAACAATTTGTACCATGTCTTTCTGCATTACAGGTCATATAAAGCTCAAGAAAATCAAGCAAGCACAACTTGGTCTTAATCTTTGAGTTTAATTCGGGGACTAGCCCTGACTGGTGTAGCTCAGTAGACTGGGTGTCATCCCGCAAACCTAAGGGTCACTGGTTCAATTCCCAGTCAGGACACATGCCTGGGTTGTGGGCCAGGTCCCCAGTTAGTGGCATGTAAGAGGCAACCAATCCATGTTTCTGCCACACATCACTGTTTCTCTCCCTCTTTCTCCCTCCCCTCCCCTCTCTCTACATCATCAAAACGGAAAGGGAACCAACTGTATGAGAGGGCATATTTGCCAGTGACACACTGGACAAGGGCTTAATCTCCAAAATATACGAAGAACTCATATAACTTAACACCAAGAAGACAAAGACCCAAATTTAAAAAATGAGCAAAGGACCTGAATAGGCACTTCTCCAAGGAGAACACATAGAGAGCCCAGAGACATATGAAAAAATGCTCATCATCACTAAACATCACAGAGATGCAAATTAAAACCAGAATGAGATATCACCACACACTTGTCAGAACGGCCATCATTAATAAATCAACAAACAAGTGCTGGTGAGGTTGTGAAGAAAAGGGAAGCCTAGTGCACTGTTGGTGGGAATGCAGACTGGTGCAGCCACTGTGGGAAACAGCATGGAATGTCCTCAAAAAATTAAAAATGGAACTGCCTTATAACCCAGTGACTCCACTGCTGGGAACATACCCTAAAAATCCTGAAACACCAATTCAAAAGAACTTATACACCCCTATGTTCATAGTGGCGTTATTCACAATAGCCAAGCATTGGTAACAGTCCTAGTGCTCACCAGTAAAGGAGTGGATCAAAAAACTGTGGTACATCTACACTATGGAGTACTACATCACAGAAAGAAAGAAGGAACTCCTACCTTTTCTGACAGCATGGATGGAACTGGAGAGTATTATGCTAAATGAAATAAGCCAGGCGGTGAAAAACAAACACCATATGACCTCACTGGTAAGAGGAATCTAATGAACAAAATAAATAGCAAACAAAATAGAACCAGAGACATGGAAACATGGAACAAACTGACAGTGGCCAGAGGGGAGGGAGAAGAGGGGAGTGGTAGAAGGAAGGGGATGGGACTAGTCAAAGAATATGAATGACCCATGGACATGGACAATGGAGAGGGGATTGACTGTGGGCTGGTGGGGTCAGCTGGGTGGAGGGGTCAAAGGGGAAAAAATTAGGATAAATGTAATAGAATAAACAATACAAAAATGTGGGGACTAGACACTGATTACATGTATTCCACAGCATTTCATTTATCATTTGTGAAAAAAGTACAAAGCCCAAGATTTAAAATGATCACTTTCTGTTAGTAACGAAGGCGAAACATCTGAAAAGTAGTACTAAGTTCAGGAGAAACATTTAATTGAACACATACTTGGCCAAACATATCTCACATGTCCCATCTGGACAGCAACTCCTGAAAACAATGCAGGTCCCACTTACCAGAACTCCCCTTTCTCGCTATCAGAAGGGAAGGTGTAGAAGCATCAAAGAGTGCAGTAAAGAGCTGAGGCCTCCCACTTCCCCTCTGGATCAAAGGTACTTGTAAACGAAATTTTCTCCTTTCATTGTGGTGAGAAATCCTGTCTCTCCTCTCCCTGCTCCACTACCTTAGTAACTCTCCCACTGCTCTGAAATTCTCTCTTGAAGTAATATTGTTTAGACAGCCAAGTTTGCAAATGCCTCAGAATGCAGGTGAAAGAATCTATGTGCATGTCGCTACATTGGAAGCCTTCAAACTAAGTGAATTAGAATACCCTAAATATTCATTAAAGTGAATCCCATTCGCAGATTGCAGTTTAGTGGGTCTGTGATAGAGCCAAGGAGCCTACATTTCAAACAACTGTTGGAGACGAGTGTGATGCAGGAGTTAATTCAAAGGCCACCCTGAGAAACACGGTTCTATAACAAGATCATGAGCACTGGAGGGGTGAGCGTCCACCAAAGGGAGGAAGTATCAACAGGAAACAGCAAAGTATCTGGGACAAGACAGCAGCTGCAGGGACTGCGCCAAGGAGCAGCAGCCCAAGGTGGGGAGGCATGGAAAGAACTGTGGAACTGCTGGCATTTGGAGGTAGATGACCATGAAAGATTAACTGCCTATCCAAAATGTCTGCTTAGCTCTGTATATCCAGATTACAAAATCATAGCACAGACATTAAAACTGACCCTGGATATGTGACATTCATTTGGTGTTGAATAGAGAGAATGACAGTAATACAAAGAGCCATAATTAAGTAAGGAACATTGGACTCCGAAAAGTCTCTAAAAACAAGAGCATAAGTGATATTTCGAAAATCACCATTTTTTTTTGCAAAGTTTCACATACAAGGCATTATCTTCAGTTAGGGGCAAACGCTCTCCTTATTTTTCCGAGTCATGAGCAAATAGTAAAACAGTCTTTAAATTGTTCCCTTTCGATGCCTTACCTTCTACGTTGCCAAATTCCTGATAAAATCAGTAGTGTGATTGCAACTATGACAATACAAAATATCACACCAAATACAATAATCCAGACGGGCACAGATGGGTCAGTGGGTGGTGCAAGAGTGGAAGGAATTTTTAAAAATTCCAGAGTCTGGTCATTCAAAGAGAAGGCATTGTTGATCCGGTTCCTATTCATTCTAAAATACAATGAAAATAAAAACAAACGAGACAGAAAAAAAATTAGAAACAGAAGATACAGACCTCTCTCGATGACTACCACTCTACAAACAGAGCATCCCCATAGAAAGAGGCTGCAGGGTGACTAGGGTTTGGCGAGCGCACTCATGCTGCGGTATCCGTTTCCCAAGTTGCTGCGTGGACTGCAGCAAGAGGGGCTTCTCTCTGCACTGCTGCCCTCCGCGGCTGCAAACCTGGTAGCAGCAAGCAGAAGTCCTGAACTTTGATCTCTGCCCACCGTGTTTTATTCCTGATAAGTAGCATCTGGATTAAAATGACAGAACTCTATTTAAGGTGATTGACATAAATACCGACAGCCCCAAAAGATAAAACAATATGTTAAAATGTGCGTGAGGAACACGAGAAGAAAATAAAGCCAGGAAGAGAAAAGAAAACATGAATACAGAAGCAGCTGCAGCTCCATCGGTTGGAGCTTTTTCCTCCCCGTCAATTCAACAAATTCAACAAACATTTGTGGGAAACTAAGTGCCAGATACTGTGCTAGGTGCTGCAGAGACAAAGTGAAATAAAAATACTAATAAGGACCTTGCAGTCTGAAAGGAGGACAAATCAGCCCCTCTACACTCACAGTACAACACAAAATGTTCTAGGAAAGAGGCAAATACGGGCACGGTGGGGGTGCACAGCAGAGGGCTCAGTACACCATAGTGAGAAGTCAGGCCTGCTTTCCTGTGAAGGCACCGTCGCAGCTGTGTTTTTAGGAACAGGTAGGAGTTCTCTACACCGAGGTGTGCAGTGAGCGCAGGAACGACACATGGTATAGTACGATCTGCTCAGTAAACTGCAAGCAGCATATGACTACAGCAAATGGTGCTTTAGGAATCGGTAAGTCTAGGAAACATAAAGGTAAATGTGATACTTTTCTGGGGGGGGGAATCTGCATTTTTGGTGGTGGTAACAGGGAAGGGTTGGTAGAAAGGACTTATTTGACTGAAAACAAAAAAAAGTGAGTTTCTAAAGGGAATTTGAAAACTGAATAAGAAGACTTCTTGGACGTATTGTATGGCCTTTACTGAATTCCACTAGACAACCTGACAGCATCTACCTCTAGGGCACCCCTGAAATAGAAATGTAATGTGAGTCTCATGTGTTACTGAAACTTTTCTAGGAGCTACATTATTTTAAAGAGGAAATAGGTAAAATTAATTTTAATAATATATTTTGCTCAATGTATCTAAGAAAATACAAGGTCAACATATAATCAATATTGAGTTGGCTCACATTTGATTTTGCACCAACTCTTTGAAATTCAGTGTGTCCCTTACACTCAGAGCACATCTAATCTTGCACTATGTCTCAGGGGCGTAGTAGCCACATGTGGCTGGTGACTGATACACTGGCCAGTGCGGGTACTGAGCTTGATAGTAATGGCTTGAGAATCTCTGCAGACCCACACCAAGATAGCAGGAAAGACCTCCTTTAGCAAATAAAAACCTATGCTGAGGCATGATTACTCACAAATATAAAGGAAAATCACAACCAGATAATCCAGAGCAGGGCATAATTTCAATGTAATTTTTACCAAATTATAGAATGTTTTCCTTTTTATAACCTAATATTGATAACCTGGGAACACAAACCTTTTGACAAAACAATGAGCCCCACTACTAAGATCTAACTCAGAGGACAATGAAAGGCTGCTCTGCGTTCTCATTCTATCCACGTGGTTGGTTAACACCGTGCTATTCTATAACCTCTTGGGCTAATTAGAAGTTCCAGGTCAGCACAGACTAAACCTCAGTCTCCCACTGAAATCTCCAATGGACATCAAGCGACAAGAATGTCTTTCAGCCAGCACTGGCCTTGAATAGGGGTAGGTCCTCGCAACACAGCTAAAACAGACATCTTAGAACTGGTCGGTCATTGCCTCACCTCACTCTAGTAGAGACAGAAGAAAACCACTGTACGTGGTGGCAGCATGCCTGGGTTCAAGTCCTCATTCTTTATATTTCTAGCAATGGGGGCCTTAGCAAATCAATTAATCTTCCAGAGCCTCAATTTCCTTGTTTATAAACCAGGAATAAGAATAATGGCTCAAGAATGACTACCAGTGGCATTAAATGCCACAAATGCATAAGAAGATGCCTTGTGAACCAACCCGAGTTATTACGCAAATGTTAGGTGGAACTGGCATTAGTTTGCCCACCATGCAGACTCTTCAGCGTTGAAATTCCTCTTACCTCCTTCTTTCACTCTATACTTTCCTCTTGGTATTGCTCCCTTTGTTTTCACACAGTCCTGATGAGCCCTAGCCATTCCCTGACACAAACTCCCATTCTATTAGCCACCCTCACTCCCTAAATAGCTCCTCCTGCTAGGACCTTTGGGACAGACATCTCCTCAACCTTCGCCCCAAAAACTCGCTCTTCCCCCTCACGTGAACTGAAGCCTGGTTTAACCACAGTGCCTTCATTTTCCTTGTGGCCCTCCCAAATCACCAGGCTTGACTAAAATCCCTTTTCATGTGAAATACGAGATTCCTGATTCTTACTACCTAAGTGGTGGGTCTTAACAGTATTCTTAGTAGCAAAAAGGCAAGAAAAACTTAATTCAAACCTGCTTGTTAAAGCAGATTAAATCATTTCCCATTGACACAGATCACGAATGACTTTGCTTCAGCAAGGGAAATAGACGATTGTTCACACACAACCTTTGCCATTTGATTATATACTCATTATCTTCACTGTTAATATTTTACAGAAAGCAAATGAGTTCTTCCACTAGATACTTGTCCTTGGTAAAGAGAATAATATGTATTTCAGTTACTTATAAATCTTCTGTAAGAGAATTCTTTTTGTTTCATTTTTTTCTTTTTCTGGAAATAGTTTGTTTTTTCTAGTACACCTTTGCCCAGTATCAATCATGTGTGGGATTGGAAGTTTTGGCACATAAAGTGAACAGTAATTGAAATAAAAACAAACTGAATCCTTCTGCTTCTCTGAAGTCGAGAATATGATTTCCTTTTGAAAGTTTGTTAGATCACAAGGAGAGGAGGAGGGGGAACTGTCAGGAAAAACTGTGTAAATCTGTGTTTTTAGATTTCATTTATTTATTTTCAGAGAGAGGGTAAGAGAGGGAGAAAGACAGGGAGAGAAACATCTATGTGAGAGAGAAACATCAATTAATTGCCTCTCCTATGCACCCCAACCAGGGACCAAATCCACAACCCAGGCCTGTGCCCTGACCAGAACCGAACCTGCGACCTTTCACTTCTCAGAATGATGTCCAACCATCTGAGCCACACCAGTCAGGGCAAAAACTGTGTAAATCTTGAAATGGGTAAAAATATCACAGAGTGTCCAGCGAGCACACCTTTCTGGAAAATTTCTACCATTTATTCTGTTTGAGTTGTTTTACAAATCTGTAAGTTGTATATAAAACTAACATAATGTAAACGATTCCTGCCCACAGAAAATCAAGCGAGTCGTGTCTGGTGGAACATGACCAGTGACCGCCTGATGCACGGACCGGTGCATCTTTGTGTAAATGGGCATCGCCATTCCTCGATTTCTATGTACACCTGCTTCCTTGAAGTCTCCTTTGAACTAGTTTTAACATTAATTAACTAGCCTGGTCATTAATAAATGACATAATAACACCTTTGATGGCATATATTTTTTATTCATATGAATCATGATTTTACCATTTTTTAAAAGGTATTTTTTGCAAATGGGCAGTCACAAAATAGTCACGGGGGATGCAAAGCTCAGCACAGGGAATACAGTGCAAAATAATGTAATAACTACATACAGTGCCGGATGGGTACGTGAAATGCAGGGGGAACACTTGATAAAGTTTATAACTGTCTAACCACTATGCCGTACACCTGGAATTTAAATAAAATAATACTGAATGTAAAATGTAATTGAAAAAATAAAATTAAAAGGTATCTTTTAAAGGTAAAGACTGTATATTGACTAAGGAAGGTAAGTCCTTAAAGACCTAAGAAATCTGCACATTTTTATGGTTTTTAAATAAAAGTCAGAGGTATGACTTGTCCCTTAACACACGTTATGTTTAATCCTCTCAACAACTCTGAGAGAGGGGCACCATGATTATTCTCATTTTATATATGATAAGAGGAAAGCAAAGAGGTAAAGCAATTTGTCTAGATTCAAATAATTAGCAAGAGGCAAAACCAGAATTAAAAACCCAAGCATTCAGGCCCCAGAATCCACTTGATGAACCATCAGACAATAGTGCTGTACAAGGTGTCCTTGCTAGAAGAAGACAGCACTAAACATTCTTGGCTAATATTTCAACAGCATCTCTCAACCACAGCACGACTGACATTTGGGCTTGAATAACTCTTTGTTGTGAGGTGCTGTCCTGGGCATAGTAGGATGTTTAGCAGCACCCCTAATTTCTGCCCACTAGATGCTGGTGGCAACCTGCCTTGCCACCCCTGAACTGTGACAACAAAAATATCCGTAAGCATTGCCAAATATCTCCTATGAGGCAAAACTACCCCTGGATGAGACCCACTTGATTCACACTAATCTGTAATACAAAAAAAAAAACAAAATTAAGGTTTTGACATCTTAATAAGTAAATATTGCGAAGCACAGAGAAAATTCTTTAAGAATTTTTATAGCCCATGAAAACAGTTGAATTAATCACAGTAGATTTACAGCTAGAAGGTATATTTGACAGTGCTTACCTTATGGCTAACTGTATCTCATCAGCAGGAAGGGTTTGATTATTTGAAGGATCTGTAACCACAAACCAGAATGATACCCGCTGGGTTACATTGCAGACGAGGACATGAGAAATGCTGCAGATGATGGAAAGGAAAAAAAAAAATAACACTGTAAGCGAACAATACCAAATTTCATCAGACCATCTCATCTGGCATGATCGTAAGAGATGTGTTAGCTATAAATGAAAAATCATTTCTACCATTATGAAGAAAAGTCTTATTAGGAATAAATTTATAGAGGAAATTTCCTTTGTTTCAAAACCATATACTTGAGAACCATTCCTTAAATAAGGAATCTCCCAAAAAAGTCAAATCAAGAAGAAATACTTATAGACAGCTTTAGGGACTGCATTCGCCATCACCTGTTAGCTGACAGCTCCTCTGCCTCCCCTACTTGGCTTCTCTGAACCACAGAAATCACTCTGACCCAGATAAATCCATTACCCACTGTTGATCCAATATTTGCTCTGATGGCCAGTATTTCTGTCCCTCTCCTACTCCAGTACTGGGGCTGGACCAATAACAGACCCCCAAACTGAAGGGCTACAATCAATTTACCATAGTCTTTCAGCATTGCTTTTGCAGTTACCTGCTTTTCAACTGAAAATTAGAAAACGTACCTCCCTCTATGCGTATACATGGATTACCACTAGAAATGACAAAAAAATGGCATTACTGTTTGGAATGGAGACCATCTATATATGAGTGCAGGAACTTATTGAAGGCTGAAAATTACAGAAGAGCCTGCATTAAATCAACATTGTTGGTGCTAAATGATAAAATCCTGAATGAATGTCACCACTTCCTGAAGAGCAAAATTGCAAACAGTGACATTAGCAACAATCGCAGAAGAATGAAACAAGAATCCCTTTTACTAGTAAAGGTAAATGTATTGTTTTTCCTAAAAAGAGCATTCAAGTGCACTGTGTTCATTTTTGCAACAATGAAAGACAGTGCTCCTCTGTCAGTTTTCTGTACTTCTCAGAACCTGGTAGTAATGATTATATTTTCTCTCTTTAAATGTCAAGTACAGGAGTCAAGGCCTCTTAGGCCCCCTGCTCAGAACCAAGCACCTGGAGCCAGCAGTGGGAAGCTGGAGGTTCCCCTGGTCTCTTTGACTTTCCCGTGCTCGCTGGAGTTGGAGCTGGGAAAAGGGAGGAGTGGCTTGGCATGCGCAGGACCCGGCGAACCAAGGATGCCCATATGCCTTCTCCCCGGGTGCTACCCTTGTACTCCCATTCCAACGACCAGCCTAGCCCTACCTGCTTCAAATCTCCAAACAGCAGGAACATCTGAGAGTTGAATCGCCCCTGGAAAATCCCGACCCCACAGCACTGTGATCATGGGCAGCTACCTGAGCAGGTACCAAAACACAGCCAATACTATGCTGCGCCACGCCCACTGCCGTAGAGCTCCCTTTCCCACAGTCCAGGTAACGGGACAGTGCCTAGTCTCCTACTTGCCCACCAGAACCACTGGATCCGGACCCAAGCCCCACCCATCATACTGCCCAGCTGGTACTAAGCCACAGTCTGGAGGGAGGTGATGCCCGAAGCTTGGAGGCGTTTTCTCAGCTGGCCAGTAGGTCAGACCCCCGTGAGTCTGCATTTTCCAAGCCATCAGAAGAGTATCATGAAGCAACAGCTTTGGAATGCCCACCTCCCCCCATGCACCCAGAGCCTGGTGACTATCAAAATTGCTCTTGCTCAGTGCAGAGAGAGCTTGTACACGTGTGCACCCACCCAAGATCACCTGACCCCTACACCAGGGAGACCATGCTGAAGGCTCCCAGCCAACCCAAGAAAGGCTAAAGGAGTTCAGACCACTCTGGTTTGACACCCCAGACACCAAGAGAATGAGGCAGAGTCCAGGGCGCAAGCCCACTGCCTTCAAGCCATCTAGAGAAAGGGGTGATCATTTCCCTTGTGCCCAGGCCTGGGCCTCTGCTCCTGGAGCAACAGCGTCCAGAGGAAGACATTGCCACCACCCTCCCTGAGCCTTCCCTGTCAGCTGTCCACCCTGATGCAAGGACGCCACCAGCCCAGACCACACAGTCACAGCCTCAACCTAAGGTCACCACTCTCCTGTTAGCCAAGGTCCTGAGGCTCCAACCCATGGTCCTTTTGCCCTGGAGAGCCCTGCTCTAGCCCTGCCTGAGTCACGCCCATCCCCAGGCCACCTCCCACGGCCCCTTCTGGCAGGTCTGCTGAGCCCCAGACCCTCCCCCATCCTCAGCTGGCAGCTCCCACGTGCA
>PVIA01017719.1:0-14857 GCA_004024845.1 Tonatia bakeri
TGTTTAATAAATATTTGTTGACTGGATTAATAGAAGAGTTTTTAAAAGAAAGTAAGAGATGACCAACTACTTATTTAATGAAAATGATACACAAAAAATCTTTAAAAATAGTCATGTTCTGTCCTCACTCAGCTTTTGGGCAGATGGGATAGGAAAGAGGAGGGCTGAAGTCTGGATTTCCAGGTGTGTGGATGCTTGGTGAGGCTTAGGGAAAGACAACTGGTACTAACCTATTTGTCCCTTCAGTGGTACTTGACAAAGGATGCAATGAATTTGGACCTGCAATGAGGCTGCAAGGTATTTTTACACTTACACTTTAACTATCCATTTCCAGATTACAAAAAAGGACCTCTCAGGTGAACTTGAGTAGGCCATTTAGGTAAATTTCTGTGTTACTTAAATGGAACATCTCTATGGGGAGAGGTAATGATGAGGCTTGTTAATTTACATTTGCAAAAACACTTAGAAATCTCTGGATGGAAAAATTTCTGCAGAGGAACAAAGGGTAAGGTAATGTGTTCGGTCAAATTCTACTCTTTTGTGGAGGCAAGCTTGAAGACACTTAGGGGGGACCTCTGGCACATTATGTCTAATTTTTTGTTTTGAATTTGAAAGTACACAGAAAGAATATTAAGATGCATATGTCCTTTATATACTGTATAGATGTTTTCACCAGAAAGAGAAATGAAAGAGACTTTAGAGCAGTTTCATTTTTATTATTTTCCCAACATTTTTACAAATATTTCCAGAACAGTCTATTCTTTTTCTAACTCATGGCTAAATCAAAGATATATCTCAAAATGACTACATTCTGAAACATTTTGCTTTTTGTCCTTGAAAAGCTTTTAAAAACCATTTTAACCTTTTCTCCCTTTAGGTTTAATATGTTTACCTAAACTCACTAGAGACATTTTCAAATTTGTATTTCTAGGTCTCTTTTCAAGTGATTGACCTTGTAGTGAACTTACTGGGTATCAGACTATAGTATTACATTTTTAAAATACAAAGGAGCAAAAACAATGTTTTAAACAGTTTATAAGAAGATTCCTAAATTCCAAGAAAATATCTTATGCTGGATGATAACACTGCATGAAGGCGTAACTGTCAGTTAATCAAAGCATCCCGCTTCTTCACCGTATCAACACATTAATTCATGAAATACCGTGTATGGGTCCGGTGTGTTTGTAGCTGTGCAGTAGATTTACGTGTACTCTCCTGAAACAGGGCCAAATTTTCTTGAAGTTGTTTTCCATTTTTCTATAACTTGTATTATTTCTAAAGAATTGTTATTCACTGCAGAAAAGGTGACACTAAATGTATTGATATGGGATAGCTATGCAAAAATATCTACTGTCAAATAACTCTGCATACATTATTAAATGCCACATAGACAGTTTTTCAACTATGATATTAAAAAGACCTGGCAAAACCAATTTGCTCACTTTAACAATTTTAAATAATTTATGTTTATTGACACAAAATAGATTTGCTGAAGCAATTGAATCAATTGTAACGATGACTACTGCAATCATTCCATCCTGCCAAAGATAGTCTCTTCAATCAAATACTATCTTGAAATTGTCAGTGACTTCTCTACAGATATAGAAGTACTCTATTAACAATATGATTTGTTTTCCATGTCCTAAAATTTTTCATGGTACTTAACAAACACCATATAATTTAAAAAGCACTATGTGCATATTATTATACAAAATTGTAGAATATAGTACAGTATAAATAAAAATAAGTCAAATGATGTAATATAATGGCCTAAAAGAAGAATGTATAATAATGAGATACCTTTTAAAGTGTTCATGTTTTTCTAAGTTCCTCCACTTCTATTTCTTAATTAATCCTCTGGACAATCCTATGAGATATTTTATAGTCTTGATTTGACCAAAGAAAACAAATTCATGGAAAAATAATAACTCATCCAAAATCTGTCAGTTTCAGAACTGAGAGCAGAAAACACCTTTGTGGTAAATTTATCTCCTTTGACTTCTAACATTTTATTCTATGGTAACTGCTAGTTTTTAAGAAAACAATCACTTTGTCCTCAAACCATTTTACTACCATTAAGTCATCAGAGAAGAAAAATAGACACATTTTCAAACAGTATTTTTAAATTTGTGGTAGTAGAAATAATTTTGAAGGCTGAAAAGCTAGAAAGCAGGAATCTGAAGATTAGGATTTTAGTCTCGGTAATAAAACATCTGGGAAAATTAGCATGTCATTGAAAATTAAATTGATTTGAGAGAGAGAGAGAGAAACATTAATGTGTTGTTCCACTTATTGATTGATTCTTGCATGTATCCTTACCAGGGTTTGAAACTCAACCTTGGTGTATCAGAACGACGATCTATCCAACTGAGATACCTAGCCAGGGCCATAGTCATTTCTTAACTTTGAAAACAGAAACAAGGTTTAATGTACATTAGCCCTGCTTATGCAAAAACAAACAAAACATAACCACTTTCTTCCTTACTCCTTCAGATAAACAAGTTGTCCAAGCATAGTTGATCTAAACACGGCTGCCCAGGCTCTCCTGGCCTAAGAGGATATTGCCAATGATAGGCATTAGAGCCTTTATTAGTTATTAATGTTTCTCATATGCAAGGCATGGTGTTAAGGGATTTATATACTTTATTTCAATTCTTAGAACAACTCTTTATTTTTTCCATTTTGTAGAAATGGAAAACTGAGTCTCGAGTTAAATACTGGTAACTAGCTCATTCTCAGCAAGTGGAACATTCTGAATTTGAACTCCGGCTCTTTGTGTCAGACCACACCAAAGGACTGAGTAACTTACTGGGTGCTACATTAATTTTCCTATTAAAAGGCATGTTGAAGATTTGTGAAGTGGCTACAAAATGTTGCACAAGGGCTTCAACCCTGCAGAGATAAGATGTAAGAAACCTGCAAGCATGGAATTTGTGCTCTTCAACACGGAGCCTCCACTCTAGGTCTAAGGCCCTAGGTGTGGCCTTAGAGTGGATTCACTCACACGATCTAATCAGATGAGCAGATCTGCCACGACAATATGTGTGCCATGAGAAGCCTGTGTTGACAGGTTTCACCACCAACAACTAGGCTGGAGAGCTTGGGCTTGAATGAGATTGCAGACCAGATGCTACAACTCTCTTTATAATAACATGCTAATAAATATTTATTTTCAGAGAAAAATTGGTGCCACTGTAATATTCTATCTGGTACAAAAGTTACAGGAAAGAAGATCTAGAACTCTTGCTGTCTCTCAATACTGGGAGCTAACACATCTATCAAATGTGTTATGTCCATTAGCTACCCGTATCCTGGCCATCTCCTTTCTCTCGCCCTGTGACGGGGCCTGGTCTGGATTTGTAAGAGGAGTAAGAGGAGAAAGGTTAGATCCTGCCTTCTGTTCAACTCAAAGCTCCTTTCAAGAGAAATGATTTTATGAACTATACTCATTTCAAGAGAAGTCATTTTATGAAACATGAAATATGAATGAGATCACCATGTCCGAACTATTCTGTAATGGGTAATATTTAATAAGTTGTCATTCATATACTTTAATATATTCTTTCCTATTATCAGGCTTTAGTTTAATTACCACTTAATCAAATGTCACTGAGTGTCCTAGATATGGTAATATATCAGGCTTGTGAATAATTTTAGGTTGATAAAACATGATGATAGCAATACTTTTCAAAACTTTCACTGACTTGAACCATTGGGCTTCAAATGCATCTCACTGTGCGTGACGATTTTACTTTCTGTAACCTTTAGTTAGGTACTGGGGATTGCAATAGTAGCATACAAATGGCTAATAATTCCCTGTTGGTAATTAGCTTCAACAACAATCAAATATTAATGATGTGATGGTTAATTATATGTGACCTGACAGTATAGGTTACTAGTTATACATCTCTGCTCCGTCATTCTGTCTTGATGGTGTGTCATGCCTCCACCAATTCCAGATTACCTTAGCCTCCTGTAATTTTCTCCATTCTACTACCTTTCTTCCAATTACCCATCCCCTCCAACACACACACACACACACACACACACACACTTTGGTTCAGCTCTCACCATTATGGTCTCACATAGCAACCTGTAATTTCCCTCCCTAGGCTTGTCACACCCTACTCCCAGTGCCTGTCATGCTTTGAGTTTAAAGCAAACTTTTCTTGAAGTTTGTACAAACTGGGTTTTTTTTGTAATTATCTAATGTATCTCAAATTGAAGTATCCGGCCTGATAAGAAACCATAATATGGAACATTTTCTTTTTGTCAATCAGTTATTACAGAGCACTTTAAAGAAATGGCTTTTACATAACCTTTGGTTTCTCTGCTTTTTTCTTTTACTTCCATGGATACACTAGCATTTAAAGGAACAAAATGTATTTCTAAATGAACACCATAATGCCTCCTAAAATGTTTTATCCACATTCTGGGAAAACAATTTTCTCATCTCATTTTTTAAAGAAGAAATAAAGGGGTAAACTTGCAATCCGCAGCCTAAGCCTCTACATTCCCAGTAGGAAATAAATGAGAAGTACTCATGTTTACGGTCCTCATCCACAAAGTGGTTGTCTGAATGATGAAAAATTTACCTCTTTTGCAGAATCCCAAGCACCCGCAATTCCAGTGCAAATCAAAAAGAGTTTCGGGAGCTAACAGTTTAAGCCAATATATCTACAAAAAATGTTAACTAGATTTTAAATTAGACATGCAAAATTAGAAATGTTTCACTACTATGACATTTAACATATTAGCTTTAATAAATGAGGTAGAGTTTCTCACTAAGGGTAGATTATCAAGATAATGAGATATGTAATATTCAAGACTAAAGGTGTACCATATATGCTAAGTATCCTTAAAATAAGGTTTTAAACATCAAGTTTTCTTAGGAACTGAAAATATGCCTTGTGGAATTTAGAAAAGCATAATTTAAGAAAAAATCTTAGTAGACATTAAAGTTGATAAAAAAGATTGAATTTTCAATGCAAGGAAATGTGGAACATTTTGCTGGAAATCCATTTAGTTATTTAATAACCAAGTGCTGTGGAAAGCAGCATTTTACCTTAGTCTGTGGAATTTGTTGTCAAGTATCCAGGAAACATCACGTCCTGACCTAGCTAAGTGTTTCCCAACAAGTGTAATTTTGAAGTATCTAATAGCTACTTTCCTAAGAAAATCTGGCTTGACTTTAATTTACTTTTTGAGAAAGAGCAACGGTCTCCACAGGTTTTATTGCCTAACAGTACCTTTTACGATGGTTTGTTTCACCCCCCCCCCTTTATTTCAGGTCTATTATAGACTGAACATTTGTGCCCCTCCTCCCCTATTCATATGTAAAACCCTAACCTCCAAAGTGACAGTATTAGGAGGTAGGGAAGTGATTAGATGAAGTAGTGAGCAGCAGGTTTCTCATCATGGGATTAGTGCCCTTATAATAGAGACAAAGAGAGCTTTTCTGTCTGCCCCTGCGTATGAGGATAAAGCAAGAAGGAGTTGTCTATAACCAGGAAGAGAGCCCACACCAGAACTCAACCACGTAGGCACCCTGATCTCAAACTTCCATGCTCCAGAACTGTAAGAAATAAATGTCTGTTGTTTAAGCTACCCAGACTGTGCTTTTTTGTTGTCTGAACTGACTAAGGCAAGGTCCTACTACTTGGAGAAGTAAAGTCTGGAAATCAGATATTTGCTTTTTGCTTGAGAGGCATCTTCAGTTCTGAAGAACTCAAGGACAGGAAGCTCAGTGAGAAGGCTCCAGGCACTCTTACCCAGAACGGGCTCTTAGGCTCAGGCTTCCTGAGGGACTAGTGAGGGCAGCTGAGGTTGGCTACACTGATTAGCTACATTGACCAAAGCCCTAGGCAGGCATTTCAAGGCAGTAGCCCTTGTCAAAACTATAGCCTATCTGACTGAAATATGCATTATGGTACAAACCCAGGAGACTTTCAGCTCCAGGAAGTAAAAGGAAGTGGTTTGTTTATTTTGGCTCTGATGATGAGAAATGTGAATCTTTGTCTACTTGATGGCAAAGCGGGAAAACTATTGACAGATACATAAGGCACACTGTCTCCATGATGACTGATATTTCGTATTTATTAATATGAATAATATATTTCAATTTTTAACTATGTCTTTGTCATTATGGTGAAATAGATAAAATTTAAAGGAATAACACCGTGAATCAAACTAATTCTTTTTTTATTTCAGTTGGGGTGAAAAATAAATGAAGATAACACTGATAAGAATAGTTTATAAATCCAAATGAGAAAGCATAAATAAAAAGCTGTATATTCTGGGGTATAAGCATATAGTGCTTTTACCCTCTCCTCTCAACTGAACTTTCAAATCCAGAATTACAGCATGAGAACTGTGGGGCTGTGTCACCATGGTTACACAGAGATACTGGATAAATATGCTTCCAGAAATAATTGTTTCATATTTGTGTACAAACAGCTGAACTGCATTTTTCAATTTCAAATGTGATCAGTCTAAATTCAAACTCCATCATGAAGAACATCATAGAATGCCCCAAAGAAGAATAAAAATGAAGATTTATGCTAACAAAAATTCTTTCAAATACATGTAAATGATTCTACCTACTTAGCCCCTCGTACTATACATCCTTTTCCACTTTACACAAATCCATTTTCTTCTTATATAATGAATCTTTTAATGCCTGATTGTAACCTGTATCATGAAATACAGAAATGTAAGATAGCCCAGAATTTACATAAAATATATAATTATTACAATGATGTAGAATAGGAAGGTAAAAGAGCTACAGAAAAAGATAACTGACAGTTATTTTTTAAATAATTTATTTTTACTATATTGTATTGCTTACATTATTACAGTTGTCATTTTCTAAACTGTTGAAATTAAATTTATATGAGGGGTACCCCCCAAATGGAATTTATTTATTAAAAATTGTGTATTCATTCTTATATTTTTAAACTTCTGTCACCTTCAAAGTACTCTTCATTGGATGTGACACCCTTGTTGAATATTTTTTCCACTGCTCAAAACAGTTTTTGAATTCATTGATTTTGATACCTTTAGTGCTTCTACATTTTTTGTTTCATCTGAAATATGCATTATGGTACAAACCCAAAATGTTTCCCTTTGAGGAATTTTTTCATCCAGGGAAACAAGCGAATAAAAAAAATGTTGCTTGGGATGAGATTGGCAAAATGGGGAGGGTGGGGCATAGGGATCATGCCATTTTAAGGTCAAAAACTGCTGAACACTCAGAACGGTATGGGGAAGCACACTGGTAAATGAGCCATCATGTACCAGGCAAATGCATTCAAACAGTCTTCCAAAAAAATTCACTGAAGCTGAATGCAGCCTCTCACAACAGTGCCAGCTGGCCCACTGATACAGATGGGTTCCTAGAACACTTACCTGGGGGTATGGGGAACCTATACTACAAGAGGCCTGGTCTCCAGAAGATAACTCTCGTTTTTTGGGGGGACCCCTTTGTATAAAAATTGTAACGCCAACCTGGAAACTTTAGTTCTATAATATTGAACAAAAATGTCTGTGTATTGATTTTATTTTTGTTAGCATTTAGAGGAATTTCAAGCCTTACTTTTTTCCTGATACCTTTCTCAGTGAAGTAATATTTTGACGATACAGAACAATTGTTCAGTTTTTTTTGTAAAGACTGAGAAACAATTGGTTCATAACTAACAACAATGACTTAGATATAAAGACAAAGTTCTCATGGCATGATTGTTTATCATGCATATGACCACATTTTCCCCTGAAACATGGACCAGAGAGGAATCCCAGTCTGAAGACCTCATTTCACAACTGGGAAAAATGAAGCCCAGAAAAATCAAGTAACTTGTAAAAGTTTATATACTGAACTAGTAGCACAGTCAGAACTACAATCTTATTCTCCTAACAGATATTCCAGGCTCTTCCTCTATATGTACTTTATCATAGTATTACAATGATTTTAGATTAACTATTCATTATAATATGGTAGAATTTTTACATAATAGATGAAGTTTTTTTAACTAATAGAGGAAATTTATGCATATTTTAAATACTCAGAAAAGGCCAGGCATTTAGAAAAGGAAATCAAAATGTGTAGAAAGTTTTTCACAAGACCCTCTATTTCATATCCTTGAATGTTTGACTCTAAGGGAAGAAGAACACATTTCAAAAGACATCAAAATAGCAAACAAGAAAACAAGGGCAAAACTCACTAAGCATCCTATTTCTCTTCTTTATTTAAAAAAATATTGTTATAATATTTTCTTTCCAAAGAACAACTCCAGTAAAGTTAAATTAAATTGCAATAAAAGAACAATTCCTAGATATGGATATTAGTCCTTAGTTCCTGGAATTGGCCTTTTGCAAATAACCACATTCTGTATACAAAACAATCTGCTTTTAAATACATAGATTTTGTTAAAGTATCAATAAACAGTCTACTTTGAAAAAATATTCATTTATTAGTTCCACAACAACTCTGGAATGACCCCTCCTACCTTGTACAAATTATGGAGTTTGCTGAAGGAACAGAAACACATTAACCA
The DNA here is from genome assembly GCA_004024845.1 of Tonatia bakeri. Classification (NCBI taxonomy): domain Eukaryota; kingdom Metazoa; phylum Chordata; class Mammalia; order Chiroptera; family Phyllostomidae; genus Tonatia; species Tonatia bakeri. Next base: position 8,553 of record PVIA01017719.1, read on the forward strand.
CAGTGCCACCTGGCATACAGATAGAGAATTTAAACATGGAAGGATATTAAATCAAAACTGTTTAAACATTAAAAAAGTTCTGCAGAAGAGCAGAGCAGGAGAAAGCACACACAACCAGACGACATCTCCAAGGATTTCGTCTACTGTGACAAAAGCTTTCTCGGAGCTACCTTTCATTGCCAAAAGCATGGGGCAAGATTACCAGAATAATACAAATACTAATTTTTCCACTCATGGTCAAGCTGAGGAACTGCTAAATTCACCTATTTCTATGAAAACCCATTTTTGAAATTGAGTTCTTATCGATATTCAAAAATGATTTGAAAATAACAAAAGATTAATGTAATTCTACACCTGATAAAATATTTAAATATAATAAACAAATTACAGTAGACTTGTCATTCATGGCAGTGATATCCTGTTAAGACGCCACAAGTACTGAATTGGTGAACACTGAGCCATCGCTCCTAGGGAGAACGCAGGTCTGGGTTCCTGCAAGCTCCTGGGCAGACATTTTCATCAACCCATCAACATCACAGTTCGTTTTATGTGTGCTTCTGTTTAAAGGCAGCTTATATTATGCATATTGTTGATTCAATAACATCAAACTCAAGACCAACAACACTGTAGCTTGTGGCTGAATGAAGCTCCTCTAACAGTTGTGTTTTTCCTGTAAGGCATATCATGGCCTTCTCACACACTGAAGAACTCTAGACAGTACTTTGGCATTATGCTCAGGAGCCATTTTAAATAACAAACTTATCAACAAAAAGCACTAAAAAGGCAAAAAACAACAACAACATGATACCAAATAGACCACAAAAAGAGCTGAAACAAGAAAGAAGAACATTGCTTTGTGCGATTTCAGTTGACAATGTACCCCTTGGGCAACTCAAATTTTTTACTGCTTTGAGTATGTCCCTGAATGACCATGAAAGTACTCCAAATATTGATTGGGAGGAAGGTGGTTTACAAATGAATTTTAAAGAGTAGGTGAGTTTGCAAATATGATATCAATGAAGAATTAAGATTGGCAGAACTTGAAAATGGACATCAAATATTCAAACACTTGAGATCTTCTAAATGGGTTGCTCCATGAAATGCTTATTAATATACAGTGTGCTAAAATGCAGAGCAAGTGAAGGTCAACATGGAAGCAATTAGCTCCCTCTGTCCTCTTTCCCATGAGGACAGCGAATGCTTCCAGTCTGCAGAAGGGATTGCTTCTGTTGGTTGATTTGGGTTGTATTTTCCTTGCTATTCAAAAACTTATCGTGATTTGCAAGTTTCAGAATTCCTTACAGATGAATAATTGAGAGAAAATGATGTATCTTTATTTTTGTATATTTATTTTCTTTGGAGTTTCCCTTGAACAAAGGGAATGAATTCTGTTCATTCATATCCATGTTTCATTCATGTAGTTATATATGGAAGTTAAGAAATGCCTCAGAAAATTTAAAAATTCACATTGTAAAGGAAATGGAACATTGATTAAATATTCTTGTTGTATTACAATTCATATGATGGAGGACTGAATTCAAGGAAATCAATATTCAGCAAAATTTTATTTAACGTGGTACTGATATTTTAAGATTTGCATAGAGGGCTATCATTATTACCTAGGGAGATTTTCCCCAAATAGATATCTCAGAATATGTATAATTTGAAAAACACTTTATTGATGAATCTGATCATGTGATCTGACCTTTCAGTTGAGAATATGTGGCCCTTTGGACCAACAACCAAGCTTCAACTCCTCAGCTTGATCCTCGCTTTTGTATTTGGAGACTTTCCCAATGCCTCATTCATAGGCATCCTGCCAAACGAGCTGTGATTCAGAGAATGTTCCTTTGTGTTTCCCTTGATTTACACATTCTTCCAGAAGGCTCTGTCACCTCCTTAGCAGAAGACTTCAGGAGTTCACCAGAGGCAAGATGCTTTTTTTTTTTTTATTTTAAAAATAAAAGCAGAGGAAGAAAATTACATTTAAAATTTGCAATTCATACTAGAAATAAAGTTTTCCTTAAATTTAGGGCCTCTGTATTTTTTTTTAACTTGTTAAAGGGCTCTTTATACAAATTAAAAGCAATTACCCTCCTATTTTTGGGAAATAATGAAATATCTAAATACAGGAATAAGGAACAAAATGCTTGGTTTGTTTACTAGGATGTTGTTGAGCCTCTTAGTTTTGTAATGTTTTGTTTTACTGGATGAAACAAAAGCAATATTTCTAGGGTTAGGAGACTTATATTACTGCTTATTATTGGTGGGGTGTTTTTGTTGTTTTGGTTTTGAGATTTTGAGAGTTGTTCTCAAAGATAATGAAAAAATGGGGAAATCTACATGGCTTACTTTCCTGAGTCTTTGCATGTCTCCTCAGTGGCAGAGTCAGGCTAAGGTTTAGAGGGCATGGATTTGGAGAGAAGACTGTCCCTACCCCGGTCTTCTTCAAAGTCAGCACAAATGTATTAAAAAAAAAACAAAGGAAAGAAAACTAGGAGGACTAACTTCCAGTCTTGCTAAAGGAAGACTGTTCTGCTAAAGAGAGAAAAAGAATAAAATCCCCTAAGGATAAACCTAACCAAAGATATAAAAGACCTGTAGTCAGATAATTATAAGACACTGAACAAAGAAATTGAAGTAAAGACAAATAAGTGGAAGCACATATTGTGTTCATGGATAGGACGAATTAATATCATTAAAATGTCTATCTACTGAAAGCAATCTATAAATTCAATGCAATTCCTATCAAGATTCCAACAACATATTCCACAGAACTAGAACAAATATTTCAATAATTTATATGAATTTTTTATAGAACCACAAAGGGCCCCATATAGCAACAGCAATCCTGAGAAAGGAGAACAAAGTTGGACAATTCATGCTACCTATTATCAAGCTGTATTATAAGGCTATAGTAACCAAAACAGTATGGTGCTGGCATAAAACAGACATATAGATCAATGGAACAGAAGACAGAGCCCAGAAATAAACCCACAATTTGATAGTCAATTAATATTTGACAGAGGAAGCAAGCATAAAATGGCCCATAAAAACCATAAAATGGGCTAAAGATAGTTTATTCAATAAATGTTGTTGGCAAAACTGGATAGATACATGCAGAAAAATGAAATTAGACCACCTCCTTATACCACACACAAAAATAAATTTAAAGTGGATTAAAGACTTAAGTGTTAGACCCCAAGCCATAAAAAATACTAGAAGAAAACATAGGCAACAAAATCTCAGACATAGCTCGTAGCAATATTTTATCAGATATATCTCCCCAGGCAAGGGAAATAAAAGAAAAAATAAGCAAACGGGACATATCAAACTAAAAAGTTTTTGCACAGCAGAGGCAAACATCAACAAAATAAAAAGAAAACCAAGAATGGAAGAATGTATTTGCCAATACATTTGATAATGGTTAATATTCAAAATTTATAAAGAACTTACAAAACTCAACATCAAAAAAAAACAAACAACCCAATTAAAAAATGGGCCAAAGAGCTGAGGAGACACTTATCCAAAGAGGACATACAGATGGCCAATACGTATATGCAAAGATAGATGCTCAGTGTCTCTAATGATCAGATATATGTAAATTAAGACCACAATGAACTATCATCTCACACCTGACGGAATGGCTATCATAAATAAATCAATAAAAAACAAGTGCTAGCAAGGATGTGGAGAAAAGGGGACCCTTTTGTACTGCTGGTGGGAAGGCAAACTGGTGCAGGACCATGGAATCTCAAAAAGTTAAAAAATGGATCTGCCTTTTGACCCAGTGATTCCTCTTCTGGGAATATATCTGAAGAACCCAAAACATTAATTCAAAAGAACATAAGCACCCCTATATTCATTGCAGTGTTACTTATAATCACCATGATACGGAAGCAGCCCAAGTGTCCATCAGCAGATGAGTGGATAAAACAACTATGGGACATTTATGCAATGGAATTCTACTTGGCTGTGAAAAATAAGAAAATTTTATCCTTTGTGACGGTATGGATAGACCTGGAGAGCATTATGCTAAGTTAAATAAGCCCATCAGAGAAACACAAATAATTTCATATCTATGAAATGATTTCACTCCTATGTGGAATCTAATGAACAAACTGAACTAACAAGCAAAATAGAGACAGACTCATAGAGAGCTGGATGACAGCTATGGGGGGAAGGTGGGGGTGGAGAGATCCAGCAAAAAGGAAATAGGACTCATGGACATGGACAACAATGTGGTGATTATGGGGGGAGATATAAAGGGAATAAATGGTAACAAAAAATTTAAAAATAAATTAAGACAAAGATAAAATAAAATGGTACTAAGTAATTTTCTTCTTAAATCTCCTGAAATTAAAATTAGTGGCTTTGGCTATATGAAAACATTAAATTCCTCAGGACTTTATATTAAATTATCTCTGACAACATCAACTGGACATTGTTATAAAAACAACAGCTCCTGAATATCATGTATTGTATATGATACAAATAAAACTGATCAAGTGTTTTGAAGCTATAATCAGTTTTTACCAGTCATTTTTTCTTTTCCTTTTTCTTTTTGTTCAAATACAGCTTTCTCCATTTTCACTCCACCATGTCCCCCTGCCCCACCCATCCCCACCTCCCACCTTCAAACCTACCCCGTTTGGCTTTGTCCATTTTGTCCTTTATACATGATCCTTGATGGCCCTTCCCCTATTATCCCTCTCCCCCCTCCTCCCTGGTTACAGTCCCTTTGTTCTTTACCAGTCTTCAGAAAGTGCTAGAGGAAGTATATTTCAAATATACTCTTAAATCTCACAGAGCAATGACCTTTTTTTCCTTTCATCTACAATTAAACATCTCCTTTTAATTTTCTACCACTTTGAAAGCAGTCTTAAAATCTCAACAATGAGGCATGTTTGTGACATCTTCATGGTTATTTCAAAATCTATAACTATTTAGAAATGTAATTCATTGTGTTTCTTTTAACCTCAAGCAAGTCATATTCATTTTTAATCCCTCCAATCATCTATAATATACTTGTTTTGGTCTAGTACAGATATTCTAAATTTTAACTAGTTCTTGTCAGTTTTGTTAATTGTATCTTTGAGTTTAAAAAAAAATGCATCTTTCAATTAAACCAGTAAGCTAGTGTGGCAGAGAACTACAGAAAAGTGATGAATGTCTGGGGAGTGGTGATGGATTTTTCTTATAGCCTTTCCTCTTTCTTGCAAAATTAATATTTTATTAGTAATTAAAATCTACTAATGAAGTAATGAGTGGGAAAGTTATATTTTAGAACACTACACAGTATAAATATTAAAATAACTGAGTTAATATATATGTAATTTGTGGGTTGCTTCTAATGCAACAGCCACTGAGGTTGTAAAGTCATTTGTTGAAATCGTATAAAGGAAAACACAATCTGTTTTCTAACTTATTGTCAGGAAGACAAGTGGTGACAATTCATCACACACTATCAACCTACAAGGCCTCATATTTTTCCTTTTGTATTAATGTACTTGAACATTAATTTCATATAGCCTGAAACTGTGAGTGAAGCCCATTAACAGTAGCAGTAGTTTTTTATTTTCTTATTATGAAACAACCCTGAAAATAATCTATTACTGAACAGGTTCACATTCTTTCCCAACAGTCTAATTCAAGCAAGACTCTTCTGAATAGAAAACAATAAATTTAGGACTATAGCTGAGCTTGATTTGAAGTGTCTCCAAATCACTTTGTTTCGGCTTATTCTATTTTACAGAGGCAACAGGACCCAGACAGAAAATTAAGAACACCTTTGGAGTGGTTGTTTTTAATCAATATGAATGCATTTGTGCATAATGATCAGTTAAAGGAAAAAGAGACCAGTATTATTCTTCTTTTATTCTAGATAGTAGGTTGTCCTGAGAAAATATTTCCTTTTGTTACTATAAAAATATGTTTAAAAAGGGGGGGCTATTCTGGGCATGACACTTATCATGGTGTGGGCTATACCTGGGAAAATACAGCTATCCAGGTGTCAGAGAATAAGCCTAGGACCGACCCTTTAAAATGCCAGGTACCTATTTTGGACATCTGAAATGTGGAAAATCGTAATTCTATTACTTCTTTATGAGGCAGGAGACAGTCAGGAAGGGAACTCCAGGAGCCCCGCAGGGCTTGGGTGAAGAAAACATCCATACATGACAAAGACCCCCTAAGACTGGTTGTTTCTGTTTTCTGGGATAACTTTGAATCATGGAATGCGCCTGCGCACTACCCCTGATTCATTATAATAGCATTATAATAAAATAACATTGTGGGACTCCCTT
>PVIA01017720.1:0-14831 GCA_004024845.1 Tonatia bakeri
GGGGTAACCATGAGTGTCATCCTATGTGTGACGAGTTTCACACCAAGCCTGCTGGCCTCAACTAATTCAGGTCGCCCACCAGGAGGGGACAAAATTGCAGGTGACGAGGAGCGAAAATCCCGAGGGGTCCCCCACCCACACGGAGCACTTGGCAGGTCTGTCCCCGGAGAGAGAGGGTCTCTGTCCCCTGTGATACACTCAGCCCCTACACTCCGGCACTTCGCCCATTACACAGGGGAGGGGAGGGGCAGAGGGCGCACTCTGTGTCCCGGGTGTCGGCACGTTAGCCTGTAGAGACGTGTGTTCCCAGACTGGCCCGGGCTCCCCGCTTCGCAGCCTCAGGCCGGACTGTGACTACGGGAAGCGTTTCTTTGGCCCTGTCAAAGGTGGAGGGAGGGTCAAGGGCAGCCAGGCTGGGAAAGTGGCCGTCACCGATTAGAGCTTTGTGCAAATGCTCCTGGGTCCCCCTGCGCAGTGGCCCCGAGGTCTGAGACCTCCCTGTAAACACGTTTCTGGATCATTTGTCTCCGGAGTCCTCCAGGGCTATCACCCCCTGCCCCTGCCCCTGCCCCGGCCTGCTGGCTGCTATGTGAACCCCTCGAACGTCAGGCGGCCTTCCTGCCAATCAAAGATAAGGAGGCAGAAGAGGTGCTGACACTGAGCATCACCGGCCTCACGGCAGCAGGCAGGGCCCAGGCTGCTGAGTGAGTGTGACGAGGACGGTGACGGGGCGAAGACACCTGCGCCCCTCGGGGGCAGGGCCAGGTCACCAACGGGCTGAGGTCACGAAACGGAGAGGGCCCTGGGGGCCGAGGGCGGGCTGGAATGCGAACCGTCCTCACCTCCGGAGAAAGGCCTTCACCTGGGCTCACGGGGTCACCCCCTCCTCCCCCAGCCTAAAAGGATTGAGGTGGAGGAACGCCTAGCAGCCGCCCGCTGGTGGTGGGCCACGGGGTCCCAGAGACAAAGACAATCATCCGTGTGATCCAGTCCATCCACCCAGGGGCAGAGCCCATTTCAGAAGAACTGGGCACCTGAGAGCGGGCAGCCCCTGAGCAGAGATGCCACGGGGACACCCAACGGGCCAGGAGCTGGGACACGGCCGAGAGGCTTCTAGGGTCAACGGGACCCAGGCTGCCGGGTGGGTGGCATCAGCAATAAGAGCTGGAGACGCAGAGCCACGTGGCGGGTGCCATCGGTGCTGCAACACTGGAGGATTACAGAGACAGCGGTCAGTGGCTAGTCAGTAAAAATAGCCGAACAGAAGGGCCACATCTGCCCTCAGGTGCCAGGACCCTGATCCCGCCCTCCCGTGTCCCCAGGCCAGCGCCCTCCCACCTCGGAGATGCGGTTTGGGTACCTTTTTTTTTTTAAGATTTTATATTTTAGAGAGGGGAAGGGAGAGAGAGTGACAGAAACATCAATGTGTGGTTGCCTCTCACATGCTCCCTACTGGGACCTGGCCCAAAACCGAGGCGTGTGCCCTGACTGGGAATCAAACCGGTGACCTTTGCTTCACAGGCCGGCACTCAATCCACTGAGCTACACCAGCCAGGACGATATAAAATATATTCTTAACCTTAAGGGGATGCATTGCTTCTGGCGTGCTCACCACAGCAAATGGATGATTTAAGGTGGCACAGGTGGTATACAAGTACACCCGCCTCAGTCCCCCTTCTGGGGCCAGGTCCACAGGCACCTGGTCCCCATGGTGTCCCCACCCTGAGCTGGCAGCTCTCTTGGCCAGAACCCCGCGGAGTAACTCCCAGCCACGTCCCTGCCCGCCTTTGCGGAGCGAGGTCATCAACAGGAGATCACTCAGAGCGGCCCGGTTGCCCCTGATAGCATCGCGGGGAACTCCCCCCTGAAAGGCAATCTGCCAGTGGATCTCAGGCCATCGGGCCAGATCTGAGGACAAAGAGGGTTGTTGATGGAACGTCCCCGTCCCTGCAGGAAGGTCAGCCCCCAGTCCACCCTTTCTCCTCTCCTCGCCCGCCTGCACCGAGACCTTCACGCTCCCTGCGAATTCATCTCCGAGCCCTGCAGCTGCCCGCCCTGCGGGGGTCCTCGGCAGCCCCTCAGGACCAGCGAGCCCCAAGCAGCCTCCGCCAGACTCCCTGAGCGGTTCTCCTGGCCGGGCTGAATCCCGGACTCTTGCCGGAGGCCTCACAAGGGCAGGGTCGGACCCCATTCCGAGTTACGAGTTTGCGTTTGTCAGAGGGTCCCGCTGGACGGAGGGAAGGGTGGAGCAGGGTTTACCCAGCGTTCCCTGTCTTGAAAGACCGCCGTGGCTCCAGTTCGGGCCCAAAAGGTCTTTAACTCTCTCCCTCTCTCTTCCTCCCTGTCCTGCCAGTGACCAAGTGCTGTGACTTCTGCCACCAAACCATTCTGCAAATTAGCCCCCCTCCCCCAACCCTACCTCCCTACACCAGCCCAGGACACTGCGTCCCGAGGGCCCACAGGGAGGGTCCCTGAGTCCAGGCAGCCGCTGACCTTGCACTTGTACAGCTCGTCCCACGGGCAGGCACGCATCGCAGCCCCGACTCCTGAGAGGGGACGAGACCTGAGGGGACGTGGCGGGAAGGGGCGGAAGGGCGGAGAGAGCCTGCCTGCGTCCGAACTGGTCTCCACGTCTCGGCACAGAACCGAAGCCGTTTCCGTCCACACCGTGTCCAGTCCTCCACGGGCCAGTGTCCCCGGGAAAGTGGCAAGTTCAGTCCATCGCCCAGGGGCGTCACCATCTGACCGTCAGCAGTGTGGGGGGCACGTCCTGACTCGCTGGGGTCTCTCCTCAGTCACGTGAACATGAGTGCATGTAGCGCTGGTCGTATTCTGTGTACTTGTGTGTCTCACGTGGGTGTGTGTTGTGTTAAACACACCAGAAGGGTTTCACAGTATGCCTCCTCTCCCTGCTCACCTTCAAGCTTCGTAGGGGTGACGCTGCGTCTTATCTTGCTCCACCTGCAGGCTGCCCCTCCCCCAGAGACACTCAGCACCCGTCTGCGGACCAAGTCAACCCCGCCCGCTGGGTGAGTCCCGTCTGTCACAGTGGCCGTGACGCCCTTCCCAGTCGATCCGGCCCCAGTCTCCTTTCACAGCCCATGCCCCCCCGCCCCCCACATTCCAGCCATGAGGCCGTCACCCCAGACAGGGTGATCTGCTCACACTCCGAGGGTTTCTTCCTTCCGGCCCGTCCTCCCACCTGTGGCTGGCGCTCGCACCTTTCGAAGCCCAGCTTCAATGTCACCTCCACCAGGATCCCGCCTCCCCCTCCACTCGGCGTCTGCAGCTCCACGTGCACCTTTGGCTGATGCCCTTCCCTCCCACCTGGATGCTGACAAGCCCCTTCTCGTCAGCTGGGCTCATTCTCTCTGGGGGAAGGTCCGTGTTTCCAGAATGTAGTGTGGCCGGAAAACGCCCACCACTAAAACCTTATTTTATTTCACTGTGGGGGAATTCAAGGTCAAAGAGTAAGGACTCAGGGGTACACGGTCTTAATCAGAGATAAAAGCAAGATAAGCTTCTCCCGGATTCTAACGGGGCTCCTGGCTTGATTCCAGGGAGAGGGAGGAAGGGGTCTGAACGGGCTTCCCAGGGGTGCTACTGGAACTCCCGAGAGAAACACGCAGTGGGTGCCCGGACCAGGGGGCGGTGGGCACGTGGGGAGACGGTGTTGACTGTGGCAGTGGGCACCTCGGGGCGATGGCAGGACCCACCTGACGGCCCCCTCCTCTGACGCCCTGCCGCTTGGCCGTTTTCCAAGACCCATGGGCCACGGGCTGAAGAGGGAAACCAGGCAGGTGGGGAGGGGACGGAAACTGGATGAGAGGCCACCACTGAGAAGTTAGAGGGACGTTTCTGACAGAGTTGAGTCTGCCAGCTGAAACGCGCTCACTCCTCTGGCCCGGACACCGGCCCAGAGTCAGTTTTTCGGAAGCTTGTCTGGACCATGAGCAAATGAGTGAAGGAACCGTTCACCGGGATCTGCCCCACGAACTGTTCCTGGTGGACCTGCGGGCACTTAATGCTGGAGTTTGGGGGGAGCAAAAAGAAACGTTACTGCCTTTGCTTCCCAAGTTTGCAGCTGATTGGCGAGTATTACACAGGAACCAGCCATATGGACTCGTGGTCCTTAAATCTAATTAAAGGATGAAGCTGAGATTTCACGAAGTCGGGGTGCCCTGCACAAGCCCCAGGGATAGCGCTGTCCTCCAGCTGCCCCTCGGTCCCCGGAACCTTCCTCACGGCTGGACCAAGACCACCTGAGGCTGCGGCCAGGCCCAGCAGCTCTGCCTCCTCCCCAGCCAGCCAGCCAGCCAGCCAGCCCTCCTCCTTCAGGAGACGCAAGCTGGGGTGTGCGGGGAGACCGGTGTGTTTCTCCCATGGAGTCGCCCTCGTGGAAACCGGAGGCCAGGGGAGACGTGAGGTTTGTGGTAGATCAGCTCTGCTCGGCCTCCCCGAGACCCTGATCCACTCCTAACCCCACGACAGGGGTCCTCCCCTGCCCAAGGCAGGACGGGGTGGGCCTGAGGCTTTGGGAAAATTTGTGTCCCGGCTCCTACTTCAGAATCGGAGCGAGCCTCCCTCCGGCACCGTTCCCGCCTCCCAGTTCTCCTCCCCCCCCCCAGAGTGGCAGACAGCTGGAGGAAGCCTTCCTCCCCTTGTAGGAGACAGAACGTTCAGTTCTAACCCCCGTCTCGCCCGGGTCCCCGACACACCGGCGACCATTGTCGGACGTCGTCCAATGACAGTTTGGACCCAGAACGAAGAGACGATGCCTGGCCAGCCAGGGGCCTGGGACTTCTGGCCCAGCCTCCCCTGACGTGCGTGTGTCTACGTGTGTTTACAGAGTGTGTGCACATGCATCGTGTGTCAAGGGTGTGTGCATGTGTGTGCACGTCGAGGCAGGACAGCGGGACATTTAAGGTTACCCTGGTGGCTGGGTGTGGGGTATGTGGGAGACCTGGGAACATCCTCCCTCGGGCGCTGGTGCCTGACCCCACGTGGGCCGTGGGTGCCCAGCACAGACGGGGACGTTCAGGGAAGTCTGCTGGGAGCAGGTGGATAAGTAAGCCGCCCTGACCCCTTCCTCTGAGGGAGCAGAGGACCCGGCTCTGGCGTCTGTGGCCTCAGACCACCTGTGGATTCTGAAGCAGCCAGGTGACCCCCCACCTGCTGCTGGTCTCGCCTCTGTCCACTCCCACCACCAAGCACCGCGCTGCCTGGGGCTTCCACCTGCATCTTCGTAGCAGGAAGGGAAAAAGGGGCTCAGATTTCTCTCCAACCGGGTTTCGCTTTGCGTATCCGGATTCGATTGGACTGGGCATCAAAGATACGCAAAACAATGGTAACTTTAAAAAACACATTTATTTCTCTCTCAGACATTATGTTCAGACATAGATAGTTCAGGGCTAGAGTGTCAGCTCAGCTCTCAGAAGTCCTCAGGAACCCAGGCTCCTTCTACTCGGTTTCACCATGTGCAGCCTCCGCTCACAAGTTCACCTCACGACCTCAGACAGTTGCTCTGGCTCCAGCCATCACATCTACATTCCAGCCAGGAAGGAAAAAAGGGATCCAGGAAAGAAGAAAGGGGCAGGCCCCTCCAACAGGCTGTAGACACTTCAGCTCTCTCACTGGTCAGGACTTGGCCAAAGGAGCACACTTAGCTGCCGTGGACTTTGAGGAATGCAGGCTTTATTTCAAGTAACCTCATGCTGGCCAAAATGGGAGGGTATTGTTTTAAAAAGAGAATAGATTAAGGGGACCGACCAGCAGCAAATCGCCGGTGACACACTCCTGTCACCAGCACCGTCAGGCAATGCTTCGCTCCCACTAGAAGTCTCTCTACGCGCCTGCCCGTGCCTGGCGCCCTCTCCCCTGCACTCTGCCCAGCCTGGTCCTTTGCTTGGGAAGGTCCTCCCTGCTCTCCACCCATCTCTGATGTCTCAGCTCAGGCATGTAGGTCGGGCTCAGCTGCACGACGTCACTTTCATCTAGACCGCAAGCTCCTTGCAGGCAGGAAAGACGGAGTGACTTCTCCGTGCCCCTCACAGCAGCACCTGGGTGTGTGTCAGCTCCCGGACGTCTACACGCTGGCCACTTCGAGGTCGGGGGTCGGGGGGACAGGCAGGAGGCCCAGCGCCAGCACAAATGAAGGAGCAGCTCACCTCTGCGGCCTGGCGCTAGATTTCTCTGAGCCACAGGTTTCTCATCCACGTGAAGGACGTCCGCCTGCGCTGTCGGATCCAGAGGGTGTCGTGGGGACCTCACACACTCACACACACTCATGCACACGCATACACTCACTCACACTGTCCAATCTCAGCCCCATGTCCCTGTCGACAAAACGCCTGTGTCCCCTGGTTCCCGCCCGCCGTCCACACCGCTGCGTGAACGGCACCTCGTCTGTGAGAGGTTTTTAATGCCATCGTGGTTTGCTGGGGCTGAGGGGTGGGGCAGCGTCTCTGCTCAGCCCACCCACGTGGTACCTGCGACCTTCTCCACGGGGCCTTTCCACGGAGGCCTGAGGGCCCCACGGCGGCTGCCCCACGTCCACTTACCAGGTGGGGTGGGCTTTCTTGGTGGCTCCCAGAAATTACTAACTAGGACACAAGTGCCACTCAACATAGACTCTGGCCTGGCGGAGCTCGATGGGGACAAACCACTGGGGCCAAGGCCACCGTGACTGGGGACGTCCCTGGGAGGGGGGCCAGGGCTGCCCCAAACCTCTCAGAGGAGCCCCAGCTGACCCCCGACCCCCATCAGCCCCTTCAGGTTCTCCTCAAGGACACATGAGCCCTCCGTCTGGGCACCACCTGGGGATGGGGGCACCTGTCCCCGGCCACAGTGGCAGCTGGGTCATCTGTGCTCAGCAGGGGGAAGGGAGCCAGCAGGAGGACCCTGGCCCCCACCTGCACCCTGTGTCTCCATCCCCAGGAGCAGGTCCTTGGGACATGGGCCCGTGCCCTCTTTACGAAAAATACAGACAGCATGGACCTCAGGCTTCTGGGCCACACATGCACGGAGGCCTGTCTCCGTCTCTTTTTATTTTTTGTTTTTACAACTGTGTGAAACTGTGGAAACCATTCTTAGAGGGCAGGGCATGAGCAGGCGGTGGTTTGCCACCCTGGTCAGGACACCACCACCCGTCCTGTCCCCTCAGCCACAGCCTCCGTCCCCGAAGGACCCGGTGTCCCCTCAGCGGCCCAGGCTTTGCTGTAGGGGCCTCGGGGGCAGAAGCCCTCTAGCTGAGCGGCCAGCTCTGCCGAGTGGCCTGGTGGTGTTTGAACACACCTCGGGTGCCTGACTCAGCCCTGCTCCCGAGTCCTGGGGCAAACGAGGCCTCGGCGCCCCCTAGTGAGGTAGTGAATACTCTCAGCCTCACCGCCCCCTGCCCACCTGCCAATGGTGACACTCGGGAGCGGACCTGGCGTGCCTGGTGCCACCGGCAGCCACATATCAGAGTTCAAAAGCAAGCCGAGAGGTGTCTGTGGGCTGGACGCTTCCTAGGAGCATAATCGAGGATTGTTCTGCCCCCCGGGCCCCATGCCTCCACCCTGCCGGCCCCCGCCCTCGGTGACACCCCGGGGGGGCAGCCCCCTCAGCCCTGCCGACGAGTCTCTCCCAACTCAAAATAAAGTTTATAAAAGTAAATCATCTCATTTTATAACTTAAGTGCATCAAGCATTTCCTTAAATATAGCTCACACTGAAAATAAAGTTACTTTGCTGTACAGTGGCCGTCATAATTAGGAATAGACTTCGATGATAAAGTAAGAAAGGTCTCACTCACACGCACATCTACCTGTCCGTCTGTCTGTCCGTCTGTCTACGGGCTGCCCGCACGAAGAGACGTCGGCACCGCTGGACAAGAGCGCCCCCGCGGGGCGGGAAGGTGTTGGGGTCCCTGGTACCTCGTCTGCGTGGCCACGTCTGTGTTGGGCGCCCCCGTCCTGGTGGTGAACAGCCTGCACTCCTAACGCTACGACTCTGACGAGAAACGCTGCACTACGCGATCCGCTACGTGGCCCGTCTTTGGAAACGCCGACCTACCCCAGAGCATCACGCAACAGCACCCCAACAAGACACGCCCCCCACCCCGCCCACCTCTCCCCGGCCTCCCCGCCCCAAAGCCAGCCGACCCCTCCTGTCCTCAGCGTTCCAGTCGGGGCCTGGCCACCGAGCTCTCGGGGAGGGCTCAGGAGGTGAAGTACGAATTCTGCATGGAGTACAGGTGGTCAATGGGGTTCCCCACTCGGGACTGCAGGGGCCCGGCTTCTGAGGTCGCTAGGAAACAGTCACCCAGGTTACTGAGGGAGGCGTCGTCGCTATCCAGGTCGTGGAAAAGGGGCTCGGCACCTGAAACGGAGACGAAACACGGGCATGAGGGTCTGCAAGCGGGGACGCACCTCAGGGTGGGGCCTCGGAGGCGTCCAGCGAGGGTGGCCTTCTAGTGCAGGTGGGGGCGCAGGGGCGCGGGCTGCACAGAACGGGAGGCGCGAACACAGTCCCTGTCCGGAGAGAGCTCTGGTCCCCGCAGGGGCTTGTGTCTGCAGTGCCGACACCTGAGAACTGACAAAACAGCCGGTGCAGACGGCAGACCGCTGAGACAGCAGGTGCAGGGCCGGGGCCAGCCGGGCCAACGGGGCCCTCGGGGGGGCACAGTCTCTGTCCCACTTCAAACCAGCACAGACATGGCTTCGGGAAGGGGAGTGAGAGCGGACACACCCCCAGTGGACCCGCGCACTGGGGGCGGGTGGCACCGCAGCCTGTCGTGGGTGCTCACGGTGCCCGGCAGCACCTGGGAACTGGCCGAGGGGCTTGGGAGGGAAGGCGAGACCCGAGCAGTGAGTTGGGAGAGGTCCTGGCAGGCCAGCGGGGCCACCTGGGAGACAGGGGTGGGCAGGTGAACTTGGGATGTATCATAGAGCACAGGTGGGCATTGCCCAGAGTCACCTGCAGGCCGGTGACTGTTTTTGGTGCGTGGCTGCCCCCAGGCTGGTTTATTCACTGGGGCTGTTTCCTCACTGACAGACCAACAGGGACGGGGACAGAGATGAGGGGACAGTGTGGGTGGGCGCCAGCCCGGTCCCGCCTCAGGTGGCGTCTTACCGTAGGGGTGCATGTGGTCTCCCGGCATCTGGGGCGGGGTGAGGCCCTGCCGGAAGGGGTCCGCACCGTAGACGCCCTGCTCGATGGCCAGCAGCTGCTGCGGGGTGGGCAGGGCCGTGTAGGGGTTCATGATGGCCTCCAGCCCCGGACCCCCACCGCCGTTCGTCTGAGCTGTGGGGCAGAGGGGGCGGCCGGTCACGCTCCTCACGTGGCCCAGCGCCCCAGGGGGCCCACGTGCAGGTGGCGACCGGAGATTTCGGGAGCAGACTGCCCTTCCAGGGACTCTGCCAGGTGGGTGGCTCAGTCGGCGCCTAACCCCCCGGCAGCGACCTCGTTCTGATGTCAGCATGCTTGACTTGCTTCCTTCGAGCTGCCTCGAGGACACCTGGCCTGCCTCCCTCCCCAGCCCTTACACTGCCCCCCGCCCGCCGCTAACAACGAGGGCGGCGTGAGCTCACGTGGCCCCGTGGAACTGCCATCAGAGAGCAGCGTCTCAGGGCTGCCTCAGTGCCCTCCCTGCCTGGGACCTCGGTCCGCCTGTCAGAGCCTTGTCCCAACTCCTCAGTGGGTACTTGAAGCCGTGTCACAGCCCCCGGGGCCCAGTCCCCTCCGGGAGGTCCCCATCCCACGCGGGTGTCGTCCTCAGAGCTGGGCAGTGGAGGCTGCGGCCGGAGAGGCCGGCCCCACGAGGACGGCGGGAGGAGCCGCACTTACCGGAGCTCAGCCTCTGGCTGGTCTGCTGGTCCTGCTGCTGCTGCTGCCGCCGGGCCAGCTTCTTCATCTGACGGGGGGGGGGGACCACAGGTTAGCCGGGGGGCCCGCCGGGGGCTCGGGCCCAGCGGGCAAGCAGAGGGCCAGGTTTCCAGCAGCGACTCCCGAGGGAGCCACACCTGGAGTTCCACACATCATGCCTTTGCCACCGCCGTGGAAGGACAGTGGCTGGGTGGCAGCAGTGTCCCACAGGAGCGGGGAATTTCCTCTCTTCGGGTAAAGGTTGCCACTTGTGATGTGACAGTTTTACTCGTGAGGCGCGAGTGTGGGGAGCGAGCTGGCAGCCCGGCACCGGGTGTGACTGGGGGCGAGCCAGAGGCTGTGCCCACGCTCCCCCTACCCGTTGGCCCCTGTGTCCGGGGACCCACCGGGAGAGTCGGGCCTCTGGGTTGGGAGCTTGTCTCCCAAAGGCCCTGTGAGCACCACGTACTTCCTGGGAGGAGCCTTGTAACCCAGTGGTTTTCAAACTGGGTTCCTCGGAACGCTAGGGTGCCACGAGGTGTCGACATGCACGCTGAGGGTGTGGGACACACCAGGTTAAAGAAACTCTTTACTGCAAGGTGTCTCTGAGCTCCGAGGGTGCTCCAGGGGCCGCAGCTCCCGCCAGGCCTCCTGACCCACAAAACCCTTTCCTGGAAGGGACTGAGGAAGATGCACCAATGGCCGTGTTCCCAGGACTTCAGTCAGGGACACACTCCCTGAAACAAGCGTGACCAACTCGGGAGCTGTTCCTTTGTCGGCCACCGAAGGCCAGGCTCTGAGCAGTGGGTCACGGGACACGTGCGTGGTGAGGTCTAAGGTAAGGCCGGTGCAGGGGACCACAGGGGACAATGCGGAGGACTGGCCCTCAGCCGGGGGTGGGGAGATGCGGCCCCAGAGGAGGCATGCGCGGGGCCGCAGTGCTGTCATAGGACTGTCATGTGTGTTCGGAATTTTAAAAGAACTTTGGGATCTGGGTTAAACTAATGTTACTTGAAGAACCTGCTTTCACCAGAAGGCCCAGAAAACACACTGAGTCATCACACGGCTGGCCAGGTTCACAGTCACGGCCACTGGGAAAATGGAAGCCATTTCACCAAAGCCACAGGGCACTGTGGGGGAAGGGACTGTCGGTAACAGAATTTCTGCATCAGGAGAACTGTCTCGGGAGCTCCAGCCAGAGGGCCCCTCAGCATGTCCCCCCACTAACGCTTCAGGGACCCCACTGCCCCGACGGGGACGGGAGTGAGCAGAGGCGGACCCTACCTTCGCTCGCTGGTTCTGGAACCACACCTGGACCACGCGGACGCTCAGCCCCGTCTCCGCAGCCAGCGTCTCCCTCACCTTGAAAAACACGGACTGTTAGAAGCGGTGATGTCTCGGAGTCCGGGCAGAGCCCTGTGTCCCCAGAGTATGGGATGCCCACAGGCAGCTTCTTGGGTCCCACTCGCAGGAAAACCCCATCACAAGAATGTCACCGCAGTCGGGCAGAAAGAGGGCCCTCCGCCAGGCGAACAGACCGAGGCTGAGCTGCCACGTTCAACCCAAACTCCAGGAGCTGGGCGGCCCCTCGCTCCTGCAATCAGGCCTTCAGATGGCTCCCAGACGTTGGCAAACCCCCTGTGCGCTAGCCGAACGCCATGCGTGTGCATGAACCCCTTCAGGGGAAGTCGGGGTGAAGATCCGCAAGCAAAACCACAGGGGTCCCCCCGCCCCTTCTCCTGGTTGCTTCGTTGCCCTCGATTGGGGGCCCCCGATGAAGAGATTGGTCAAACACTCGCCCTCCCTGTGGACACTGGCGGGCAGTCGATGAACGGCAGGTCCTTAATGACCAGACGCGGCTACCTGGGGCCGGGACTGCTAACTGTCTCCCCATACCCGTCCTCCCCTTCCCCCCATGGGCCATCGAATCCCCAAGCTTCCGAGGGGCACGTGCCACCCAGGCAGACCCCTTCCCAGCCCCTGCAGGAGGCTCGGTCTGGGGATAAAGTTTGGCCAAAACAGACAAATGAAAGGGATGCAAAGAACCCTCTGTTTGCCCTTAAAGAGGCAGCCGCCCGCCCCACTCTTCCCCTTTCTCCACCCCGGTGGCTGCGAGCCGTGGTGACGATGCCGTCACCCCGGGCTCACTCAATGGACAACAGAGGGACCCCAGCAGTCCAGGGTGGTCACCTCTGGACCAGGACACACCAGAGAAATAAACCCCTGCATCAAACCACCGTGTTTTTTCCCCATGAACACCCACAGCAGCCTGGTCTGTACCAGCCCCAAGCGGGGAACCACCCACAGCCCCACCGACACGCGGCTGCACAGACCAGCCATGGCCCTCGCAGAGGTCGCCCCCACAAGAGGGACAAACAGGACCCAAAATGAGTGCACGCCACAAGCCACCACCGCGTGACTCCCCGTCACAGCACCCTCGCCCACCCCAGTGGCACCGGCTACTGTCCCCACTGCTCTCCAGAAATGACAATGTAAGTGTGTAGCCCACAGAGGGGGAACACCCACATAAAGATCGGGGAGGGTCTGCTGGAGCCCTGGCCACGGCCTCAGGCCTATGGACTGTCCCACCAGGCCCAAGGCCACCTGCACACAATGAGCGGCCTCCTGGCACCCAGACCCCAGGGGGCCATGGACACCACGGAGCTGAGTGACCCCACAGAAGGGGCCTGGGCCCTCCCCCCCCTTCCCTGCCCCCACCTTTCTGCACGGCTTGGACGACACCTCGAACGAGGCCTTGAACGCTCTCCTCTGCTGGGTGGTCAGGATGGTCCTGGGGCGCTTGGGGCGCTTGTGGTCCTTGCCGTCCTCCCCGCTGCCCTTCACCGCCCCGTGGGCGGACTTGCAGAGGCTTTCCTCATCGTCACTTTTGCCTGAAAGAAGCAGAGACCATGGCGTCATGTCCCTTCGCCATTGCCGGGCACCAAGTGGCCAGGTAAGAGGCGAGAAGCCACCTCGTTTTACCGTCAAGGACACGGCTGCTCACCTCTGGGAAAACGGGACATCCAGTCTGAGCATGAAGGGACCCTAACCTGTGAGTCTTTGAGGGTGTGACCCTCTTGGGGGGACAGAGGAGAACACAGGCCTCCATGTAGCTCTGCCCTTGTCCTACATACAGCCCAGGTGAGTCCATGCCGAGCCTCAGCTTCCTCCTCTGCACACAGGTGACAGTAACCGCTGCCCAGCGGGCAGCACAGGAGCAGTGCCGCGGTGACAGCCAGGTGACAGCCGGGTGGGGGTCCCAAGTATAGAGTGGGTTTCACGTGCAACTGTCTGCGTTCAGAAACCTCACGCCTTGTCCCAGCTTTGTCCGCAGCACGGCACCTGCCGGAGTCTCCAGAGTCGGCCGGGGCTCCCAGTCCTGCCTCCGGTGGCCCGACGCAAGCGCGCACGGGGCACCAGCGAGGCACCAAACTTGGGGCACTGAAAGAAGGCCGGACTCCGGGACGCGGCTCGTCGGGGGACCACCACCTGGACGGGAAGTGACACAGCGTGAACACCACTCATCACTGCAGCCACGGGGTTTGCAGCCCCACCAACGCAGCTTCACTCCGGGAACGGCCCGTGATCAGGCGTGACTGCGGACGAATCCCCAAGACCCCGCATGCTCACTGGGGGAAATAACCGTGGCTGGAGTTAATAGGATGACGTGAGTAAGGGTTTGGTGCCGTGGGAACTCGGGAGGGGCTTCGTAAATCACCGACATCGTCACTACCACCTAAGAGGAATAAGGAAGTTCTCCTAACACAAGGCACGTTTTCTGTTCATCACGGTGGCCCGTGTCTGACTTTTCTCTCCAGGGCGGACACGACGCTGGGCAGCGCTGGGGGCTGCTCTGCAGGACGGGAGTGTGGGGGCGGGGCTTGTGAGAAGGAAGAGGAAGAGAGGCGGGCGGGGTCAGGGATGCTTCCAGAAGGGAGACGCCGTGGCTGAGTCTGCTCAGAGTTCAGAGGCAGGATGGCCGAGCCCCTGCCCTCAGCTTGCCCGGGAGAGACGCTCACTCCCCAAGATGGAACTCGGTGGGGCCCCCCGTCCTGGGCTTGCCCTTGGCGTGTGTTTTTGAGGTGCAGAGGGGCCACAGGTGGCTGCTCGTGCATTCTCCCACCTGCCCTACGAAGAGAGAGGTGACCACATTTGTGCTCAGGGTGGGTCAGGGAGGGGCAGGAGGAGGGGCACTGCTCTAGACCCCTGCTGACCCCTGCTGACCCCTGGTCCCTTCTCCAGGGAAGCACCACTCATCATGGACACAGAGGGTCGACGGCCTTTGCTCCCACAGTCGGTAACACATGGAACAGAAGATGTCTCCAGCCCTGTGGCCCCCACCATGCAATGCCGGGGGTCCTGGCCGATCTGAGCGAGCAAGAGGCTAGCAGCGGCCTGACCCAGCTGCTGAGGGGAAGGCAGGCCACCAGTTGCTACCACCTGGCATCTGTACATTGTGCCAGACATGTCACAGGCACAGCGGTGCCCTCTGACCACCCCGGGAATTTCCAGGCTGTGTGGGATGTCCCCCAGGCTCTGGCCTTCTCCATGTCTGACTCCGATGCCCACTCCCCAGGAAACGGTCCAGTGTCTAAAACACACACAAATCCCTCCACCCACTACGAGGAAAGTCCGTAGAGACCCGGAGATTCCCTGGGAACCAGCAAGAGGACGGGCA
Source organism: Tonatia bakeri (assembly GCA_004024845.1). NCBI lineage: Eukaryota > Metazoa > Chordata > Mammalia > Chiroptera > Phyllostomidae > Tonatia > Tonatia bakeri. The sequence goes on from PVIA01017720.1 coordinate 14,521, forward strand.
AGAGGAGGAAAGAGAGGCTTCAAGGGCAGGGACAGGCGGGGCCGGAGGGGCGGCCCCTCTCGGGTGGGGGGCAGCCCAGCGACCCCTCGTAATTCAAGCTGACACCCTCAGCAGAGATGAAAGCACCCCTCGAGTCTCCCACCACAAACGTCAGCGTCCCCGGAGGCCATGCAGACACAAGCACAGCCTCCCTCGGACTCCTCGTGGGAACCTGCAGAGACGCTGGCTGGAAGGAAATGCATCTGCTCGGCACAGACTTGGAAAGGTGGCTCTTGGGCTTTTCTTTCCCCCTTTTGCGCAAAAAAAAAAAA
>PVIA01017721.1:0-14840 GCA_004024845.1 Tonatia bakeri
TGTGGCAATGTACAATATATGTGCATACATACATCTGCCAATACTCATCAGGCTCTGCATTTAAAAAGAGTATTTATTGAATATGAATTATACCTCAATACAGTTGAATGAGAAATACATTTGAATCTATATTTGTGTCTTTATCTTGTAACAAAACTGGTCCATTAAAAGCTATCAAAATAAGAGTTCTGGTCAAGATAGAGGCATAGGTAGACATGCTTTGACTCCTTGTGCAACCACAAGAAGAATCACAACTAATCTCAAAACAAAAAAACATCTATAACTGCCAGAAATCTGAATGTATGTATGTCTGACAACCAAGGATTTAAAGAAGCCATATTCATGCAGACATGTAGGTAGGATGGGTGGAGATGGGGAGCCAGGACGGAGAGGAACAGTGTGTTGTGGAGAGGAGGCAGTGGTGGTGGCAGAATGGGCGGTTCATATTCTTGTGTGGTGGATAAAATTCAGGAGGACTACCTTGGGAGCTCCAGGCCACACTGTGCAGCCCAGGGTTCCAGAGCCAGGAACATAAAGCCTCATAAATTCTGGCTGTAAAAACAAGTGGGGGTTGGGGCAGTGGAAGAAACTGCTGGTTACTCAGGAGAGGCTATTTAAAGGGCCCCCACAGACCTAGAACTTATGCAAATGTACCCATTCTGGGAATCACTACCAGGGCATCAACTAGAAGGGCGCCAGTCACATATGGGAATTGGGGGAAGTGACTGGAAAGGGGGTAAGTACTAGTCTAGCCTCTAGAAGCCAGGCAGCAACACTGTCACTTCTCCACTCCTCCCCCACCCCACAGTACCAAAAAAGGGTGAAGTCATTTGGCTTGCCTGGTGAATACCTAAGGCTCCACCCCATACAACTTAACAGGTGTGCTAAGACAGAGTCAGAACAGCTCTACCTAATACATAAAAAGAAACAAAGGAGGCTGCAAATTGAGAAAACAGAAATATGACCCAAATGAAAGAACAGAACAAAACCCCAGAAAAAAAAAGTAAATTAAAAGGAGATAGCCAACCTATCAGGTGCAGAGTTCGAAACACTGGAGATCAGGATGCTCAGAGAAATCACTGATACAGCAAATGCATAAGGGAAGAAATGAAGGCTACCCTATGTGAAGTAAAGAAAAATCCACAGGTAACACCCAGTGAAGGGAAGGAAGCTGATATTCAGATTAACAGTTTGGAATATAATGAAGAATTAAATATTCAGCCAGAACAGAGGGAAGAAACAAGAATTCAAAAAAAAAAAATGAGAGAATATAAGAAGACTCTGGGACATTTCCAAAAGTGCTAGGATCTGAATCATAGGGATGCCAAAAGAAGAGGAAGAACAAGAAATGGAAAATTTATTTGAAAAATGATTTGAAAAAAATGTCCCCAATTTGGTGAAAGAAATAGACATACAGGTTCAGGAGGCATAGAAAGTCCCAAATAACTTAGACCCAAAGAGGACCACACCAAGACAAATCATAATTAAAATGCCAAAGATTAAAGATAAAGAGACAATCTTAGAAGCAGCAGGGGGAAAAGAGAGAGTTACCTACAAAGGATTTCCCATAAGACTATCAGCTCATATCTCTCCAAAGAAAGCTTGCAGGCACAAAGGGACTGGAAAGAAGTATTCAAAGTGATGAAAAGCAAGGACCTACAACTAAGATTATTCTGTCCAGCAAAGCTTCCATTTAGAATGGAAGGGCAGATAAAGTGCTTCCCAGACAAGGTACAGCTAAAGAAGTTCATCATCACCAAGTAGTTATTACATGAAATATTACAGGGATTTATTTAAGAAAAAGAAGATCAATTCTATGATCATTAAAATGCCAACAAATTTATATCAACAAATGAATCTAAAAAAAAAAAAGGCTCTGGTTGGTGTGTCTCAGTGGATTGAGTGTGGGTCTGCAAACCAAAGGGTCAGTGGTTTGACTCCCAGTCAGGGCATATGCCTCAGTTATAGGACAGGTCCCCAGTGAGGGCCACATGAAAGGCAACCACACATTGATGTTTCTCTCCCTTTCTTTCTCCTTCTCTTCCCCTCTATAAATAAATAAATACAAATCTTAAATTAAAAAAATGAAAAAAAGTAGGTAACGACAAGAACAGGAATAGCATCACAGATATGGAAATCATTTGGAGGGATATCAGCTGGGAGAAGGAAGGGTTAGAATGGGGGAAAAGGCTCAGAAATTAGGAAGCACAGTTAGTAGATGCAAAATAGAAAGGGAGATGTTAAGAATAATATAGGAAATTGAGAAGCCAAAGAACTTATATGCATGACCAATGGACATGAACTAAGGGGTGTGGACTGCTGGAGTGAAGGGGAGTACCAGGTGGAGGGGGCAAGAGGGGAAAAATTGGGACAACTGTAATAGCATAATCAATAAAATATACTTTAAGAAGTTATCAAAATAATCATATATTCATTCTATAACAATTTAACAAAAAATAGTGTATGTGAGAGGAGATAAAACACATTATTGTGATCATTTACCTTTGATTTACAAAGTCAGTCTTGTTTCACATCTATACAAATGAATGGAAGCTACTTGTATTTGAATTTTGTATGCAGTTACTCTATTTTCTCCAAAGTTACTTTAAAAAGATTTATTCATCACATCTGCACTATTTATTTTCTGTGGGACTTGAAGCTGAAAATTCCTGAGTAGCAATCAGTCACTACAGAAAAACCACATTACTGAAAGTTCCAGGTGTGACTGCTTTCTCCTTTAGAGATAAGGTTTCCAAAGGCAGCATCTACCATGTCAGAACATGTCCTCATCGACAGTAGGCCAGACTTCCGGGGTCCTAGTAATCCTTGCTGCAGTGTAGGGATGATGTTGATGGAACATCAGGCTTTTTTCTCTGACCCACTTGCAATTATTTAGTGAATAATTAGTGGTTATTAGTGAAACATTAAAAAAAATTCCTAGGTAACCTTTTTTATTTTAGTATCTGTTTCCCCAACTTTACTGAGATACTATACTTGACATGCAACATCTTGTATTTGAAGGTGTACAATGTGCTGACTTGATACATTTATATATTACACAATATGATTATTACCACAACAGCCCTAGCTAATATTTCCATCATATCACAAGGTTACCAATTCTTTTTCTGTGGTGAGAAAATTTAAGATCTACTCTTTCAAGTGTATATCTATAGTACAGAATTGTTATCTATAATCACAATGCTGTGCATTAGATTCTCAGACCTAATTATTTAGTGAATGGAGTAATTCTTCAGTAACTGGAAGTTTGTAGTTTTTGACCAACATCTCCCAATTTCTCCCACTCACTAACCCTTTTTCTGCTCACTTACATGCTTTTGAACCATATAGATTGTTTTTAATATTTTGAACACAATCTTTTAAATATTATGCAACCCATATTTATGAAACAGTTTGTTGCAGAAGTTATTACAGCATATCTTTTAAAGAAATAAAACATGATTTATTATTCAAATTATATACACACTGCACTACTATCTAGGAACTCAGGTCATCCAAAGCTAATTTCATCTAGCTGCAAGGGAAGAGAAGGGAAGGCACATTTATATGCCTGCCATGGCATTTCACATGTGCATAGCATATACACTCAACTACTGTTTGAAATATTACAATCATACTTATGAATTATTACTAGTAACACTATTGGAATATTCTTTACGTTATAAGTAGTTGGATACTCTATATTATTTGAAAAGTATAGAATTATGTAAAGAAGCAAAACAAAACAAAGACAAAACAAACCGATAGTAGCACCACCGAAGAACAACCTCTGCTGATATTCTGTTGTATTATTCTTTGGCCTTAATTACAATGCCTAAAATTTATAAATTATTTAACTTAAATTGATATATCATATGGCTTGTTCCATTTTACATTTTTTACTTTGCCTTGTAAGAATTCTTTCATATTTAAAAAATTGTTTCATTAAAATAATTTGTGATGTCTATATAATTTCATATGAAGTGGACAATGGTTTATCTACCAGTTACCTATTATTGATATTGCTCTAAAGATTTAATTATTAAAGATAATGCTATAAGTAATATTTGTGTGTGTTTAGTCTTTTATATTTAGAGACTTTCCTAAGATTATTGAAATTTGGTAAAACAAAGGAATGATTCTGTTTGACATGATCGTTTTTATCTGTCATATTAATACACATGTGAGTTCAGTGGTCAGTCTTTGTCCATCGGTGCAACCCTAGAGCCTGGCACAATGGCTGACGTTTGGTTGAAATTCAATATATAGTTTCTGAGTTAATGAATAAAGATACCCCTGGAAGTATATCACAGAGACAAGCATGAATCCAGTCCATGATGACAAACCCCTTGCCTTTCGTCTCAGCTCTGCTGATTCTAATCTTACTGTTTCATTGTTATTTTTATCCCCAGAAGGTTAGAATTTTTGATGAGAAAAGGCATGCTTTTTGCTTGTCATGAGCCTAACAATTTTGTAAGCTAAATTCCAATTTACTTCTCATGTCCCAATTAAGCTTGATGTTGGACGTAAGAAAAGGAGTAACTAGCAATTACTGAAGCCAATTTCAGCACTGAATCAAAATAAGGTTTATCAATAGATGGAGTCCGGTTTCTATTTGTAATATTGGCTTTGAAACTACATTTATTTTGACTGGAAAAACATTATATTTGGTAAAAACTTTGAATTGTTAAATGACTTAAAGAAGTGTTATTTTATTATTATTATTTTCTCATCTGCAAAGCAAGTGGAAACTGTCAAGCCTGTTTTAGGATGATTAGAAGAGAGAAAAGAGAGGGAGAAAGAAAGGAGGACCAACTGACTTAGCAAGTCCTGCTTACTAGAGTTAGCCTGAGGAACTTCCCTCCTTCAGTGACCAGCCTGATTTAATTTGATTGGTTTTGAAGAGTAATACAAGCATGTTGCTTCCAAATTGTTTACACAAAGTTTTACATCAACTTTTTAAAGATTATGTAAAGTCCAGTTAGCATGGCTTCTGGCCTATTTGAAAATAATTTTATAATACATATAACTTAATATATTCAATTATTTATATTAATAAGGACTAACATTTATTGAATGTCTAAGTGATTTACATGTAGTAACTCCTTAAATACATATTGAAGAGCAAGGAGAAAATAACTTCTCTAAAATCACCTATCTGGTAAGTGATGGCACAAAGATGCCAATCTAGTCTCATTGCAGAGCTTATGGTCTTATCCACTAAGTACTGCTTTTCATATCATTAAAGATTTGATTTATACTACCCAATATAATAAGTTTTGTTGGAAAAACCATTAAATTACCTCAAAGTACAATGATTAAAATTTGAGTTCAGAGTATGTATATAAGTTCATGTAGAAGGAAAAAAAACCCAAATTAATCTTACCATCTATAGACAGAACTGTTCCTTCGTATCTTCCATTAAGCATATTATATTGATCCCAGGTAATTTTATTTCTCAAAGTAATTATGCCCGTCTTCGAGTCAACAGCAAGCAGGTCAGCTGGATTATTTCCCATTACATACCTGTATTTGAAAGATAACAGTACAAATTAATGGCAGCTCTCTAACAGGAGAAAGAGAGAGAGAGAGGGAGAGAGAAAGAGATTGTATTCATAAAACACACATTTCCAGTCAGTGGGTCAGTAGTTACAATCCCTGCATGTACTTTTCAGTTATTAGACACAATGTTTTTCAGGGCAGTTCCAGGTGTTTGAGGACACTCAGAAACAAACAAAGATGTAAACTTAAGAAAAGAGAGTTTCTGAGCAGCCCTTTCTGGTGGAATGTCTCTTATGCCCACTTGGATGTCAGAATTTTCCTTTGATACTGGCAATCTCATTTCATTTGATTTTGGCACCATCAGAACTGGCCTGGAGGACCCGGACCCTAGGACTCCCGAGCTTGTTAATAATTCTGAAGTATTCTCTTACCACAGAAGTTACTTCATCAGTAGCTTGGCCTCCCTGTTTCCACTCCCCCTCTCCACACACACAGTGACTTCACGGGACTTCTTTTGAATTCCAAACTACACACGTCCTTTCCTTGTGCTCTGTCCTATTCTCTATTCTCTCCTCCTCATCTTTCACTTCCGTGTGTTTCCCCTCATTGACGTTTGTTAAGAAATACTGGTGAGCAACTCTCTGTCTCAGGCGTTGTGGCAAACTCAGGGAAGAGAACTGTAAGAGGACCCGGGTAGGGACTGGGGGTGATCTGCCCTCACTGAACTCACAGGGCGCGAGGACCTTACCAGCAGTGGGGGCACCGTGTGATGAGAGCGCTAGCGGAAGTGCTCGCAGGTGTGAGAAGAGCACAGAGAAAGACCTTTCAGAACTCAGCAGTGAGGCCTTTCCCCCCTGGGATTCTTGACCACAAGCACTTGTGTAAAACATACGTGCACGCAGTCACACAGATTTGTATGGTCAAGTAGAAATATTTTGATATGCAAAGTTAAAAAAATTACATCACCTGACTTTTCCTTAATCTACCTCATTTTTCATATCAAAGTTATTGAAGACCAATACCAACTAAGTGCCGATTAAAGCAAAGAGAGTAACTAGATCTAATGGATTTTAATCTGGGCAAATAGGCAGTGGGAACATCAGTCCATGCAATCTTCCAGGGTCAATAACCTTGATATGTGGTGATCACCTAATTGGTCGATAAAACGTATAAACACAGGAGTGTCAAACTCTAAAGACATAATATCTCCACAATTTGTAGTTTCACATTTACATCTTGCACTCTGCACAAATTTTTATATGTTCCTAAGTTAAGCACTAAAATAAGCAATAATTGAGTAGTTAATACTTTTTATTAGTAGATGATGGTTTCAAAATAATGAAAAATAGTTTAATTCATACTTAACATTTCTTAAAAGAACATATGTACTTAATTCAATACGTGATGAATATTAGTTGGAAATGTCAGTCTTACCTAGCAGTTGTTGATGGTCCACCAGTGTCCAGATCAGTAGCTACAAAATCTCCCACTTTATAATTTTGTCCCATATTACTAGTTACTACATATGTCTTTGAACCTGGACGGAACACTGGGCCTTCAATTACATTTTTCACAGCCACCGAGACTGCAGTTGCTGTGAGCTTGTATTGGGACATAATGGAATGATGAAATTCAGCTTTATTTCTAACACCGATACTAAGTTGCAGATTCTTCACAGCTTCATAATCTAGGGGCTGGAAAATACAGGGTGAAATAGTTTTACTATAAGAAGGAAAAAATTCTAAAAGGCAAAGAAATCCTTTGATAATAGGCAAAGAAAACTTTAGGCTTCTTTTTAAATTAAATATAGATACACATAAACATACAATGCATTCTTTATCTTCAATTCAGTACAAATACATAAAATATACATAGTAAGAAAAAAATCCAATTGTCTTAGATCCTTTGTTGCAAAAATTGACAATGTATGACATGAGTCCTAATTGTCCACCAAATTAAAAACTTAATATAAATGATCAATCCTTGCATTTTGTAGTGCAAAGACAGTTTATGTCAGCGTGTATCACTTCGTGTCATTCAGAAAGTAGTTCTATATACACAAATTATGGGAGGATACATTGTAGTTTCCAGCATTTGACTACCTTATCCATGAAGAACAATTTAGAAGAATTTTAGTTCTATAATTGTGACTTCTTGCAATATGTCTGGTGTAAGAATGTAGCATATATATATATATATATATATATATATATATATATATATATATATATATATAAATGCTTATATTATCAAGGTATTCTGGAAAAATTATTTCATTTTATGAAGTAATCAAGTAGTCATTTTTATTATAAAGGTGGTTTCAATATCAGCTCCTCATAAAATCCCCTAACTATGCATTATGGCACATATGGTTTTCTAAATTTTCAGAAGAGAGTCACTTAGATGATGATTTATTCACAAACTGAACTTTTCACTTAGTGAAAATGTTTAGTCTTTGCTCTAATATTGGCTGTATTGCTGTTCCAAGAATGGCTATAAAATTATGTATACATATACATTACATGGAAATACAAATACATATTAATACAATATATAATCATAAAAAGGAAAAATATATGATGCCATATATGGCAGAAAAATATATATATTTCACAGATGGGGTATGAGGAAAGAATAATTTTCTAAAGTAATGTAGAAGTTTTCTCTGAAACAGTTGGGGACTCAGTTTCCCCAGCATGGAATCCCAGGTAGTGTAGTGGAAAGAGTATGCACTCAATAGCCAGAGAGATGTGGGTTTGAGTGCCAGCCCTACCACTCACTAGTGATGAGAACTCGAGCAGGTTGCCTACTCTCACTGAACCTCAATGTGTTTATCTGTAACGTGGGCATATCACCTATCGCAGGGATGCTGTGAAGAACAGCCTAAAGCCTCTGCTCATGGCCTCACTAAATGGAAGCTATAGACATGGTGACGCTTTATGAAGACATGAAACAAGTGATCACACACTGCTAGGAGGACAGAATTCCTTAGGAGTCTGTTTCTGAGGACTATTCTGAAGGAAGGAAATAGTGGAAAAGGAATTACATTTTACTATGAAGATCCATAGTGCATGCACCACATACAGTCCATGTACAGCCTTCACGAATTTTCACACAGACTGGGTAGGTCTTGCAGCACAGGGTGAAGCTTTCACTACCAGCTCCCTAGGAGTTGGACACTGCCCCTCATCTCTCAGAGGAAATTCTACTGCAGGGGGATGTGGTGCATCACTAGTGTGAGAGGGACACAGGAGAGCTCTCGGGACTTGGACCGAATCTCTAGTGCATTTATGTCATAGGAAACTTTGGTCAGCAGCCACAATGAGACGGGAATGTGATTCTACAGTTACAGCTGTTTAATTTCATAAAAAGTCACTGGAGGAACAAAGAACTTTCATTTCTGTGATGAATATTCTTAGTGCATAATACTTGTCATATATGTTGTCATGGGCACAATATTTAAAGACTAATATTAAATCTAATTTTAAAAGTATTCTTCTAAACATTCTAAAATACAACCTTAAGGATTAACCATGCCTTTTTGTAAGTATAAAATAATTTTCTTGTTTGAAAATTCTTTCAATTCATATGATCAGTGGTGGATTACTGCATTGATAAAGTGTTTCAAGTCAAAATTCAAGGCCTGTTCTCATAAAATTATATAAGCAAAAATACTTTCTATGTAAAAGCACTAATGCATATAATTCCTATTTTAAAATAGGAATTCTTTTCTTTCTCTGGCCCAAATTTCTGGAATCCTAATACTTTAAGATTAACATTTGCAGAAAGACAAGGAGAACAAAATATTTAGGATAATGATACTACTATACCTTAATAACCTTTAAAATTCCCACATTTGTTCTTTCATTCATTTCTATGTCAAACCAATTTCCCTCATTTCCAGAGATAAAGAAAATTACTGCCATCCAGTTAGCTGAGAACTCCTCATCCAAATCGATGACTCTGATTTGGAGCAAGTTTGAATACAGAGCATTTTCATCGATTTCTATGGGATCCTGAAACAAGAAGAAAAAACCTTAATACCAACTATGTAAGTCAGAGAACTATGCTAGACTTATATTAAATGTTTATGGGCAATCATTATTTAGAAAAGGGATCTGTGTTTATAGTCAGACTTTTCATTTTTCAAATGTTTTCTCCCTGTGCATTTTATAAACAAGCACCGACAAAGTAAACATATACATTTGGGTTGTATGTGACTAAGGATAACATATACATCTATAAGTAGGAATATTCAAACAAATGGTAGAGTGTGGTGAGTGAAAAATTATTAATTTTGGAGACATATACTTACTGAAGGCAGTTCCATGTATGGGATGTTGTCATTGACATCGAGGATTTTAATGCTGCATTCACATTCTGCTGACATGCCATCTGCCCCGCCATCCCGGTCTGAGCCTCTTACAGCGAGAGAATATTGGCCATATTGCTGAAACACACATCACAAACCACAGCACAGTTGGCACAGACAGTCTTTATTCTGCCCCATGCAAAGTTCTTTTAAAATGTTGGCTCAACAGTTACATAAATCTATGGTGGTGATGAGGGTAACACAGATTATTGACAATTCACAAACCTCACATGAATCAACTTGAAAGTCGCCACTTCTAGTTCCCAAAATATTTATCCAGCCTCATTTTATAAAAGCAACATTTCTTAAAGGCCTCATTCCTTATTTTATGCTCATATTTGAAAATGTTTGTGAAGCATAGAGTGGGCGAAGATGATCAGGAGGAGAGAGATTATGGTTTATCAAGATTTTTGGCTTAAGGATTCCATACCTTTGATAACCAGGCCCTTATTGTGGAAAAAATAGAGATGAAAATGGTTTGCATTTTGTGGGGTGGTGGCGGCAGGTTGTGGTAGTGGAATAATTGATGATCTGTCTTATTGATTCTACTAAACGATACTTAAATATTTAGAAGCTAGTAAGGATTAGGACTGCTCTTCAAGAAACAGGCACAACTGCATTCTCATTTGAAACTGATGTAATCTTAGAGGATTCATAGTTAGAGACATCTTGACGTCTCTCCCTGGACCCCAGGGTAAGAATATCTGATCTGTAGCATCCAGTGAATGCAGAGTTCCTTCCCTCTTTCTAGTCTTCACTGCTAAAACTCTTTTGAGAAAGAGCTAAATAGTCAATTTCTTCTGATTCTAATTTTCTAACAAGTAGAAGTCACTGGTTTGTTTCCTTATTTCTAAATGAAATATTGACCTGGATGTTGCTTAATTTTATCAGTCATTCTGTTGATTCATTTCCCAAAGGAATCAATGGGCTGTCAGTAAGTGTGACACAGCAGGCAAAAGATTTTTGTCAAAGGAGCTTAGGATGTGCTGGGTTAAAAAGATAAACAAGTCGCCGAGCTTGTAAAATTGGAGCCTTGACCACGTTCACGCAATGACTCTCAAACGTGGGGGATGTAACAGCAAAATACTGAAAGCATATTTTATGTACTCTCAGAATACAGTTTTCTTAATTTGAGGTAAATCCTAAGTAAAATTAAATGAAAGAAAAACACGATAGCATAAAATGTATGTGAGGAATCGCCATATCTTCATTATAAAGAGATTTTTATGTCATTGCCATTATGTGAAAAGATTATGCATATAAAAATTAAAAGCATAGTTTCCTTTTTTCTTTCTTAGGTTACTCTTGCTTTTAGAATCAATTCACATGAACTAACAACTCATTTAAAAAAAAAAGAAATTACCTCTCTGTCTAGAAAACTATTCATTGTTCGAATTTCTCCAGTGTATCTGTTGATAATAAACATGGGTGAATCAGAAGGTTCCTGGCTTATGATCTTGAAGGCTATTTTTGAGTTCAGATTATTGGGTTCATCCGCATCAGTAGCGTTGAGTTTCATCACCAGTGTATCTAGAATATGAGGAAAGTTGATTGTGGTTGGACAGTTTGCATTGGTGTTATAATACAGTATAGGACTTTTCAACCAGGTGTTAGGGTTAGTTGGTTCACACGATGAGCACTCTACCATTTTTTCTTTCTCCTCCTCTAATGTAGTCAAAAATCAGCTCCTCTCCATACCTTTGCATGGACAAAGCATCACGTTTTACCAAGGACCTAGATATTGCTGACAGTTAGAAAACTAACAAAAGTTTTATTCTGCCATTCCATTTTCTATTCTAGTATAATGGCATTGTTTTAAGGTCACTGTGATGAAACAAAATGATACTAAGGCCAGACCGATAGTTTGTCAACTTTCTAACACTTTCTTGATATACGACCTTGGCCTCACTTTCCACATCTATCAATGTGGATGATGATAGGACAATCCTCTTTCAGTTCGTGAAAGAATTAAGAAGGTTAATGAGAGAAAATCATATATATTTCCTACTGAATAATGCATACTCAGTACATATATATTATTGTTGTGTTTTGGATGATCCCTAGCTTAGTGCTAGCTAACTAGCAGTTTTAAAGAGAAGCTTGTTTAACTACACACTTTGTCCTATCCCTTATCTTTACCTTTACTCCTACAGGCAGTTTTGATGAAGGACACCAGAGAGTGTGAAAAGTTGCCAGTGTTCAAAAACTAGAATTCTTTTCTGCACTCAAACTGTTTTAAATACAATCTGTGTCTTATAGACAAAAATGACTAGACAATCTCCCATCTCTCTCTCTCTTTCAATCTCTGTGTGTATTCATTTTAGCATCATTTAAAAAAATGTTTTCAAAATGTAATTGATTACTTGTGGTACATCCATACAAAGAATCTGATGCAATTGTCAAAAGGACTGAAGAAACCTGTATTATTTAATATAGAAAAATGTTCAAAATATGTTTGAATCAATGTTCACATTATATATTAATATGTAGAAAAGTTCCCCCCAAAATGCATATATATGTCTATATAATTATAGAACATGTGTACTTAAGCAACTAATGACAGTGCTTGTTAGTGAAGAGAAAAATGCCAAATTTGTACTCTGTTTTTACCATCCATGTTGTGTGAATATTTTTAAAACACATTTTTAAAATGATATTTTAACAGTTTATACTATAGAGATTATATTTTAATGTATAAAGAAAAATATAAGGATTTTTGAATTTATGAGAAGTTATACCACTTAAATATTAAAAGTAACTATGGCCAGTTGCATTCTGATAAAAAATTAAAAAAAAAATGATCTCTACTCTTTTCCATATGTGTAGCACAATCTTCAATAGTGTGCTAAGCAGTTGATTTACTGTCCCTTCCAAGGGTCTGGATATTTGGCAGTTAAAATGTTGCCATTTACAGTGATCCACAAGGAGTGGCCATTTACAGTGACCACCCCACCTTTGGAGGGTCGCAGCTCTTGCAGATGGACACTGTCTAGTTACAGCTTTTCTGGTGCCCTTCAACTTGCACCACTTGAGACATTTGGCTTTAAATGTGCATGGTGCGCCAAACAGGATTCAGTTTATAATACATTTTAAGTGCATAATAAAATGAGTAACTTGAATAAAAAGCCAAAACTACAACAAGAACAACAACAACAAATATATACATAATTAGTGTCCCGAAGAAGTAACGTCATTGAGTGTGGTTGGTAGGGTACGTGACTCTTGCAGGAGATGGACAGCACATTGAACATTTCACCTAAAATGTCATATGCAGTGCATGAGTGTGATATCATTATGTTACAAAATTACATGCTTGTTATTTTGTAATAAAAAAATTTTTATGTAAGCAAAAAGGGGTATTATTTGTGCTAGTCTATCATCTATCATCTATCTACCTATCTATCATCTATCTATCTATCTAGCTATCATCTATCATCTATCCATCTAATCATCATCTGTCTTTTATCTATCCAGAATACTTCTTTTGCATTTATATGTTGTCAAAAAAGTTCTTAAAGATTGTGGCCACAAAATAAATTATCCGAAAGTGATTTCTATGGGTTCTTTAAAGCTGTTCAATTTTTTTCAAACAAGATTTAAAAAAAGGTAGCATGAATAAAAGTGGATGATACTGCCCTTCAAAACAGTCAGGCTGAGAAGCTGAATTCTCTTCCCAGGGGCCATGCCAACACTGTGTAAAGTCCTTTCAGAATTTTTCCTTAGGAATCTAGGACACAGCTTATATGTGAATTACGTGAGAAAATGGTTTTCATTACTTGGAGTCCCTCCTGGGGTATGACAGATTGGAGCTGCTTCTGCCCTTGAAGGGAAAGCCTTTATGGAGATGCCCTCAGGCCTCTGTCTTCTGCCTGGTTTTCTACAACTATCTGTTACATTTGTGCTGTGCACATGGACATCACTTAGCCTCAAGTTGACTGACTGTTTAGAATCACCTAGAAGCCAATATACTCTTGTTTATTTAATAAAGTTGATTACTTACTTGCATTAGAGTTTTCTTCTATTTGTCCTAGAAAAGTAGACATAGAAAACACTGGAGGATTGTCATTTATATCCAAAATCCTAACTCTGAGCTCAAGAACCCTCTCCAAATCTTGGCCCTGAGCGTTTACAGCCCGGCAGTAAATCTAGAGAAAAAAAAAGAAGAAGAATTATGTGATTCAACAAATATTAAGTTTTTACTTTGTTTGAACACTATGCTGGGCCATGTAGAGCTAAAAGAAAAATGAGACTTTATTTTTACTGAAGTGTAAGCACAGGCAGTACTCATAACCAATAAGGGGAGGCAAACATGAACTCAAAAGACCGTTTGAGGAAAGGTAACATGATCGCCCATAAAAGGAAGCACAAAAACACCATGATGTCGTGGGAGGATGCAATGGCTGAGATAGATCTTAAAAGAGAACTTCCGCAGGTGGAGCTGGGAATTGGCAGGTTGTTCCAAGCCAAGGGATTCATGCAAGGAAATAAACAAGTGGTGAAAATGCAGTGTTTGAATTTATGACTAGGGAGGAATGGGGTTCAGGGCATGGTAAAAGAGAGTCACATGGGGGCTTCAGAGAAACAGCACTGGTAGCTAGGTGGTGGCTATAGGGGTGCTCATATTATCATTATTATTGATATATTAGGTGTGTACAAAAGTATAATGTATATGATTTAACCTATTTGGTATGTTTCATACAGAAACATTGTACTTTAACAAAAGCTAATAGGCTGGCATGTAGATTTTGAGTGTTTGGGAAAACATTGTGGAAAACAAGGAAGGAATATTAATTTGGAATAGAAGACAGAATTAAAGTAGTCTTAGGAATACAGACAAGCGGTATGAGTGAAAGCAGCAAGTATAGATTACTATCTGAAGGCATTTTTGGAGATGGATTGAGGAGGTTTTAATAGAAGAGGTTACTAGATTGAGGAAGGTTTCATTTTTAATTTTTAATTTTAAGTA
>PVIA01017722.1:0-14835 GCA_004024845.1 Tonatia bakeri
CGCGGCCCCGCTCTAAGAGGCAGGTTCCCCCCTGGCCTGACCCTCCTGGCCAGCCCCTCCCCCTCGGAGGCCCCGCCCCGCCCTGGCGGCCTTACTCTCCCGGCCCGCCGCAATAGCAGTAGCACTGCTGCTGGTTGGTGCGATGGGGCGAGTCCCACTCGAGTTCCTCGGGCTGGTAGGACAGCACCATCTTCACCGCCTGCAGCGTCCTGGCGATGGCGCCCTTCTTCACCGCGCCGCCTTTCTGCGGGAGATGAGGGGGCCCGGTTGGGCCAGAAGGGAAATGCCCACTAGGGGGACCCGCAGATACTCCAATAAAGTCAGACGCAAGGAGCTTTTTCTCAGCAATCCCAAATCCATCCTCTCCCTTTCCCTGAAGGATCTCCATTAATAGTAACAAGCACAATAAAGGTACTAATAACTAATGACTGTGGGCACACACATGGTTTTCTTTTAATAGTAAGGTTCCATTTATTGGGGCCTCCTAGTCCTGACACAGAGCTCGTATCCATTTTACAGTTGAAGGAAACTGAAGCTCTGGCAGGCTAAGGAACCTGGCCAAGGACATACGGCTGGTAAGTGGTAGAGATGATGTCTGCCTCCAAAACCTTGGTTCCGTGACCCGGAGGCAGGCCTGAGCCCAGAAAGTCCCTGGGCTTCCCGACTGGAGAGGGGAGAGGCAGGGACTGAAGGATGGGGGCTCACCCGCACAGCCAGCGCGAAGATGCACCGTCGGCAGAACCAAGGTGTGAGCAGAGTCCGGTCGGCACTGCCTGCTATGGGGATGTGGCACTGCTGGTGGTAACCTAGGCAGAGGAGGGGTGGTGGGTGACCACAAGGAAGCCGTGGCCCAAGGCCAGCCAGGCCAAAAGGCGGCAGGGCTGGGAAGGGCTGCAGCAGGTCCTAGGAGCTGTGTGCCTGCCAGCTGCCAGGGGACTGGCTGGCCATGCTCTCACCAAGGCAAGCCAAGTTGATGTCCAAGCAGGCGACTGAAAGACAGCCTGAGCCCCAGAGAGGGAGGGCACCGAGGTCTGACTTCAGCCTGTGTGCCCCATCTCTCCTATGTATGCTCTCCATCCAGGGAGGCTCCAAATTGCATAACTAGTCTCAACTTTCCAGAAGCCCCAGATCACCCCAAGGGTCCCCTTCCTGGGCCCTCGCTCCCAGAGAGGCCCCTGTCATTTCAGAGCTCCAAGAGAAACAGGAAGCCAGCTGAGGCCCCAATAGTGCGAGGCACTGCCTGCTGGAGTCCAGAGAAGGCGGGGAAGGGTGGAGGGACCACAGGTCAGGGCCTTCTCAGTGCCGGCTCATCACACTCACCCAGGCCACACTTGCCACAGATAAGGATCTCATTCAATGGCCCTGATGTCTTCCCCAGGCAGATGTTACACTTGGGCTCCTCCCCGGGAACTCCAGCTGAAAGAAAGAAAGAGGCCCTCTGGGGTCTAGCTGGCTGGAACTGAAAGTTTTAAAATCACATTCCAGGTGCCGAGACTCCGCGGTTGGTCCTAGCCCTGGGCCCCACAGGCCAACTCGCCAAATCTTCCCACCCACTCTCAGGTGCCTATTGTCATTACCCCATTCTAAAGATGGGGAAATTGAGGCTTAGAGAAGTCAAGTCCCATGCTCAGCTAGTAAACAGGAGACGTGGGGTTCAAACCCGAGTCTATTTGACATGGAATCCTCTGTTCTTTTGGTCATGCTCTCTCTCCTGCCTGATTTAACTTATTATACAGTTTTTTAATGTTAAATAATGTTTTAAATTTTCATTATGGGAATGTAATAGACAGAAGGGTATAATTTAAGTCTATCCTCATTAACAATTATGAACTCATGGCCAATCTTGTTTTGACAATATTCTCTCCCACTTCCCACCATTATTTTGCCTCAAGTCCCAGATACCTAATCATTTCCATAAATATTTCAGTATGTATCTCTGAAAGATTAGAATGGTCTTTAAAAAAAAAAAATCTAGCGAGCTGTGAACCAAAGCATCGCAGGTTCAATTCCCAGTCAGGGCACATGCCTGGGTTGCAGGCCACGGCCCCCAGCAACCGCACATTGATGTTTCTCTCTCTCTCTCTCTCTCTCCCCCGCTCCCTTCCCTCTCTAAAAATAAATAAATAAATAAATAAAATCTTAAAAAAAAACCTATAACTACAGCATCTTCACTGCACCTGAAAATTAAAAAGGATTTCTTTATATCCAAACTTCAGTTAGTATTCACATTTCCAGTTGTCTCAAGCAAGTGTCCTAACAATTTTAAGTTGTTCAGTTGCTTTTAAACTATAAGTTCCCTTTCCATCTTTTTTTTTCTTTGCATGCTGTTTGTTTTTGTTGAAAGAGAAATATGTTTATGTGTGGAAGGTGTGAGTGAATGCATTAAACACAGTTGACATGTATTTCTGTCTCGGCAGCGCCGCCTGCCGTGGGCCGTGGGCCGTGGGCCTTGGTCCCTGGCACGGCAGGCCTCCTCCTCAAGGTCTGCTGAAGTGGGCCCTTCCTCCCCCGAGGCTCCCTGTGCTTCCACTGAGAGGGGAGCCCAGGAGAGAAGGTCCTCATGGCTTTGGATCTTTATATAATAAATTGAGAGGAGAGGGGCTTGGAGAAGGATCAGTCTGCCTTAGCCACAACACCCTGGAGAAAAAGGCAATTAAGAAGCTCTACTAACTGCCTGGGCTGTATGGCCCCTACTTGGTAGGCTCCTTGACATCATCTCTTATGGTAACAAATTCTTTAGAAGCAGCCCCCCTATAGCCCTGGACTAAGCATTTTCCGTGGATTATTTCACTTAACCACCCTGTGAGGCCTGTACTTTCATCATCTGTTTGTTTCAGATGAAGAGACTGATGGTCAGAGAGGTTATGTCCCTTGGCCAAGGATATGCAACTAGGACATATCAAAGGCAGAGCTAGACCTTTGTCCAAGGAATATCCAACCCTAAGACCTGACCCCCCATACTGCCCCATGTATT
Organism: Tonatia bakeri; assembly: GCA_004024845.1. Taxonomy (NCBI): domain Eukaryota; kingdom Metazoa; phylum Chordata; class Mammalia; order Chiroptera; family Phyllostomidae; genus Tonatia; species Tonatia bakeri. The sequence goes on from PVIA01017722.1 coordinate 2,975, forward strand.
CATTTGTTAGAGCATAAGTGGCAAACAGCCTGCTGGGAGCTCCAGAATGCCACTGACTTGCCCTCTGTGAAACAGTGGCACCTCTCTGAGGGCAGGGGTGGTACCTAGCCCCGTTCCCTTTCAACCCTGAAAGCCCGTCCAGAGCCACTGGGCATGTCCATCTTCACCCTGCCTGGTCTTTCTCTGCTTTCTTGGCCTTTCCCCCACAGCTAGAGATGCCTCCACTAGTTTTCTTCACATGTTGATAGGGGACACTGTGCTCATCTATGGGTGACAATTCCGACTGCCTGGGGCCCTCCCTGCTCCTAGCCCAGAGAGACTAGGAGCCCTGTGCAGCAGGAGACAAAGGGCAGCAAGGAGGCAGACACAGGCCTAGGACCCACCCTGCCCCCACAACCTCCTAAGTCACCTTCTCCCCCTGCCGGCCTCTCTCATGAGGTATGGGCACCCAAGGGGATGACAAATGTCATAAGGGCCTTTCCATGCAAACGTACAACTGGGACTCTGATTAGCATATCAGGTAGGCTTGGGGTTTCATGGACAAGGTCAGATGGCAGGGATAAGAGACAGAAGGAAATAAGGGAAAGATGGAGGTGGAGGAAGAAAAAGGACACAGGGTGGGGCAGGGGTGTCCGAAATCTCAGGGGTACTCACCATGCTGTATGTCCTTCCACAGGACCCAGTACTTGGAATTATCTTCAAAAGTCACAAGGCAGCTCTGCTTTGAACTGCTGACCTGGGGCACAGAGGGGGAGGAGCAGTGTGAGAGAGTGGCTGGGGAGAAGGGCTGGGGAGCAGCGCTGGAGCACAGTCTTCTGCAGGACCTAGGGACTGAGGAGCCCCCCTCCCTGTGCTCCAGAGAGTAGAGGTGGCCCAGAGGGGAGGGCAGGTGGCAGCTCTTCGGGGGAGTGCACACCCAGTCCCTGGAGTTGTACAGTCAGGGACCGAGGGACAACTTGACGAGAATGCTGAGGACAGAACAAGCCACATGTTTGTCTGTGATGATTGCCAACCTCAGTCCACGTTGTTTTGTAGGCTCACAGAGCACTTTTCTAAAGAACTGGTTGGGTGATGTTAGCTCTAAGGATGGCACCTGCAAAAGCTCCTTCCATGCTCACTCAGCCTTTGAGTGTGAGGGACAAGAAGGGAATTTCCCTCAATCCCCCCTCCTCCGTCACCGGTCCAAGGCCTAGGCTATAGGATGAGCAGAGAGGTGCTGAAAACCTGGGAACAGGGGCCAGGGAAAAAGGGTTTATTTACCCTCTTGATCTTCCCGAGGTAATACAGTCCATCCGTCCACCGGCACAGCACATACTGGCCCTCCGTCAGCTTGGACATCAGGTCTTTGAAGTTGTTCTTGGCTTTTGCCAGGGCCCCCTTGTTGGGGAGGTGGCTGGTGGCACCATAGGAGTCCCGAGTTCCTGGGTCCAGAGCTCGATTCTCCATTGGTTTCCACTCTTACTGGAAGAGAAAGAGAACAGGCTTGTTACTCCTTGCTTCGGAGATAGGGGAAGGGAACTGCCATTTACGTAATCTGTGGTATGTGCCAGATGCTTTTATTATCTCACGAGATCTTCACGACAACCCTGCGAGGGGTGATTATACCCATTTTACAGGCAGGAGAACTGAGGTTTGGCAAGGGGAAGTGGCCAGGGGATTCAAGGCAGAGCTGTAGCTCATAATCAGGTGGGCCAAACCTAAGCTCTGCTCTCTTTTCCATCCATACCACGCTGCCTTCTGCTGAGAAGAATCTCTCAGCCAACCACAGACCAGGGGCCTGAACCACACACACTCTCTGGCTTAGGAACCCGAGGCTTTATCCCTTAAATCCTTTTCATCTCATTGCACACATAAACTAATTATAAAAAATCTGCAGCACACCAAAAATATATATTTTTTGCTGATCTGATCCAAAAATAGGTATAATTTTGGTTGGTTTACAAACAAATAAAAATAGTAATTACCTACCCTTTTTGCTCCAACGTGATTTTTTAAACAATACTTGTATAGTTTTGTTTAAACTTGTATATAAGAATATCTGGTACAAAGAATTCACCAATCAGATACAACCTTATTATGCACTGTAACCAATAAGATGCAACTCTATTATATGACCTAATATATTTATGGTTAAGGGCACTCACACCTGACAGCTACTGTCATGTTGGCTGTTATCATTTTTTATCTGACAATCTAAGGGAAAAGAGGTCAGTGACCTTGACTAAATAGTCAGGTATTGCATGTTTTAAAACTTCCTGTGGCACACCGGCTGAAAATCACTGCCTTAAGCAAACATACTGCATGATCTCTGAATGGGGGGCCTTCTCCAAGCGGGCAGCGGGAAATCTTATACTCTCACTCCGACCCTGAGAGCTGGCCAAGAAGACTCATCCAGCAAGGAAAACGCCTGGGTGGCTTGAGAACTGGTATGGACTTGGCCATCTGTGTGCGTCTTCTGTGATCTCCCTTTCTGTTCTCAATTACGGGATGATTTAATGGAAACCAACGCTGGGCCATTTAAACTCACTAGTGCTTTTTACTCAAATGCAAATTTGCTCTGAGCAGTTGTCGCCCCCACGCCACCCTCTTCGTGACCTCTCTCACCAGCCTATAAAATGCTTCCACTCTTCCTGTTAACGGGTCCCCAGAACCCCCAAACACCTTAGACCTCTCCAACCAATCAGTTGCCACATCCAGCAACTGTGGGCTGCAGGGACTTCTGGTATCCTGCTGTCTTTTCCATCCCCCTGTCCGGGTCTGAGTTAGGGCCTCGCCTTGCCTGGGCCATTGAGTCATTCAAAAACTATTTCCTGTGCCTTGTGCTCACCTATGCTGGTCACCTAGAATGGGGAATGATAACCACCGGCACCCAGGATTCGACAGCCCACTCCCTGCTTTCCTGCCTCCCCACCGGGCTCTTCCACGGGGCCACCAATTTCCATCTTATCCTTTTCTGGAAGCCTTCTGTGGCTCCCCGATGCCTTTCTAAGCCCTCCCCAAGGCCTCTTCCTCCCTTCTCTGGGCTCACCTGCCTTCATGCCCCTCCACACACACTTCACTAAGCCAAACACTGCCTCCCTCTGTTCCCTGCACCGGCTCCTCTGGTCTCCTCTCTCTCTGCCACGGAGCTGGGCACCAGGTGTTATGATTATCTGTACACAGGGACGTTTGAGTGTGTACTCCTGTGAGACTGTGCTGGATGTCTACAGCAATATGTCAGTGAGCATATGAAGCTAAAGACATGTGTGTGCATGTCAGGCGCCCCGGGGCACGCAGGGTACTGCTGGGGTCTTGGCTCTCCAGAGGGCGGCGCACCCACCCCTTGTCCCCATTCCTCTCTTTTCTTCGGGGCAGAGTACACAGGCATCCAGCAGGGTATGCGGTCCGAATCCCTGCCTTCTCTGCCACCTGACTCTCTGGTTCTACAAGATCCCCGCTCAAGGCTCTGCGAGGTCCCCTCTCCCGCCGGCCTGGGGCCCAGGGCCCTGGCAGGTTCACAAACTGACACTTCCTCCCCAGCCTTGTCGCTGGGAGCTGGCCGGATCGCCAGCCCCCCCGCCCCCCGCCCTGGCTGGGCCAAGGAGGGGTGGGGTCACGGGTGTCGGCCCCCCACCCAGGTCTCCATCCCCCCGGAGCGGGCCCCCGTGGGCTGTGATTGGCTGATTCAAACCCATCTGCAAAGAAATGCCTCTTTGCGGGTTCTCGTCTGCGTCCAGTTCAAATCCGCGGCACCCGGAGCGCGGGGCCAGGCGGGGGCAGGAAGCGAGGATGATTCATGCGCCGGGGCCTCTCCCAGGGCGGCCGTTGGCTTTTTAAAAACGGTATTAAGGAGGGCGGGGGGAAAGCTTGCAGAAGAAACCCCTTCGGGTCAGTGCTACGCTCTCTCTTCAGTCACTACGACGCAGAGCCGCCCCCTTCCCCATTCTGCCGCAGCCTGACTTCGGACGTGAGCAAAATCCCAAACGCCCCCAGTCGGTCTCCCCCACATACCACTCCTCCCCCCAAGAAGAAAAAGTAAAGATTTGGGACAAGGGAATAGCGACCTGTCACCCACGCCCCCCAAAGTTTCGGGGACCCGGGCGGGGTTCCCGCCGCCGACACCGATCAGCACCCTTCGGCCCCCAGGCGCGCGGCTCCTCAGGACTCCAACCCCACCCCTCCACCCCCGCCCCAGGCATTCGCCCAGCCAAAGTTCTGGGAGATTGCAAAACAGAAGAGTGTGCCGCGGAGTCCCCGCGCCGGCCGCCTGCAGTGCTCAACTTACCGCGAGTCTGCGTGTCCGCCGGTCCCACCTGGAGTCTGGCCACCAGGCGCATCGGCGGCAGAGACCGAAGCACTCGGCCCGCAGCTGCCCGGCCGAGTGTCCGCCCTTGGGGCCGGGGTCGGGGTCTCGGCGGGGGCGGGGCCGGGCGGGGGCGCCGCGGGGAGGAGGGGGGAGGAGGAGAAGGGAGGGGCCGGAGCGCTCAGGAAGGGGCCCCCCGGGCGCGGGGCGCCATCTTTTTCGCGTTTTCCCGCGAATTATTGACGTCCCGCTTATGTAATTAACGGGGGCCGTGCCGGCCTTGCCATTGGAGCCCGCGGCCGCGGGGCCCCGCAGCGACCCGCCCGCCCGCGCGCCCGCCCCCGCGCCCGCCCCCAGGCGGCTCCCGCCGCCACCGCGCGCCGGGCGCAGACGCGCGGCGCGAGTGCACGGACGCAGAGGCAGTGCCGCCACACCGCCGCACCGCGGGGGTGCAGGCACAACGCCCTCTCTCACAGGAGCAGCACCCGACGCGCGCGGCGTTCGGAGCAGGCACACACTTGTCAAGGAAACGTGGCTTTGCGCGCAGGCTACAGACCTACAGCTGGCACAGACACAGCAGGGAGGTACAGACTCACAGCGTAGACAGGATCCAGGGCAACCCAAACCGGATTCACACAACATAAACGCACAACACCCTGCGCTGGCAGCGAGATCAGCACAGAGACACGGCACAGATATAAGTTCACACCGCACCATATGCACGACACCTACATACAATGAAGAGGCGATTACAGAGTGTAGACACAGATACAAACAAGGAGAGACACACAGTGTACACAGCAGCGACACACAACAGAACTTACACATAAGGTGGACAAACAGGCGCAGTAACAAAGTCCATCAACAAATTGCGCTCAGTGCGCGGAAACAACACAAAGATAGGTTGCAAAAGCCTACCACATACACAATGTACTGAATGAATGGGGAGGCTGGGGAAGTGTGTACAACATGGAAGTGGCCAGTGGCCATGGCTTCCCCACCCTACCCCAGCTTTTCCTGATCACTGTCAAGTTGCCCACCCTTGGCCTTCTGCCTCTGGCCCTCGGGGTGTGATCTCTCTAGCTGGCTGGGTCTGCTTTTACAGTGTACAGGGCAGAGATTACAGAAGGAAGCACCTACCTCTTGTTCTCATAGGCCAGCTCCACTAATTACTGGCTGTGGACTCTGAGCAGATCACTTCAACCCTTCAGCCTCAGTTTCCTCATATAAATAGAGTTGTTGGGAAGGTTAGAATTAATATGCACAAAGCCCTGGGCACCGAAGTGGGTTTGCAGTGACTGTTGTATTTTGTCAAGAAATTAAATATTCATTGACTGCCCCCCTGGCTGAACTAGAACAGGCAGCTGTGGGGCCCACAGTCTCATGGGGGTGTCAGGTGTTGGCACAAGCAGCAACAACACATATATGAATATGATAAGTGTGGTGCAGTGAACTGGACGTGGCGGAAGAGTCCTGCCTTCGAGCCCAGCTCTGCCTTGGAGCCAGTGGAGGATCTTGGGTGGTAAGCTAGTCTCCCTTTATGCCACAGTTCCTCAACTGTTCAAAGTGAGTAATAATGCTATTCCACCTCACAGGGCTGTTGCTTAGACGAGGTTAAAATCGGATTATGAGTGAAGGTTAAAATAGCATGATGAAGGAGCAGGTACTTCTATAATCAGAGAAGTGTATAAAAGGCATTGTTAAAACTGCAAAACGGGACATTATAAATGCCACTGGAAAGGTGTATTGTGGCCAGTGATGTTTTGCAGCAACTTTAACTTTGAATTGAGAAGAAAGGATAAGTCTCACGAAAAAAGTGACATTTAGGTAGAATGTGGAACTAGGGATGTGAGCCTTCCAGGTGAAGGAGATGGTGCTTGCGGGAGCCTGGGCTGGAGTGAGTTGTGTGCATGGGGCTGGAGTTCAGGTGCGTGGAGGTGAGGCTAGAGGAGCAGGTGGAGCTGAAAGTAGTGACCTGAACTTGATTTTCAGCTCACAGGCCATCCTGGGCCACTCAACAAGGTGACAAGTTGCACATGTCCTAGGAGAGCCAATGGAAGTCTAGAGCAGAGAAATGCTGTAATCTGAACTTGCTTTGGGATCTGGCAGAAGTAGGTTGAAAGTGTGGACAAACAAGGGAAAGACACAGTCCAATGTAAAGAAAAAGAATGGGTTAAAGGTAACAACAAGCAATTCACAAAAGAGGAAACCTAAATGGCCAAAAATATGAAACAAGGTTGAACCTTGCCAGTCATGTGAGACATGCAAATGAAGAATCGTGACACACCATTTCACATCCCGCAGGCTGATGAAGAGGAAAATGTCTGTCGATGCCGGGAGAGGGGGTGGGGGTGGCAAGGATGTGGCACCTCTGGGACCCTTATAACAACAGGGACAGAGACGTAAATGGCTACCACTGCTTTGGAGTGGACTTTGGCAATATCCAATCAAGTTCCAGATGCTCTTACCTACAGTCCACTGACTCCACTCCATTCACTCCACATATAACTGTGAAATTAGACATTGGTTAGTTATTCATCAACAGCCATCATTGAGACAGATACATTGTGATCTATTCACACAGTGGAATCACGCACTGAGATGAAAAATAAACTAAGGCTGTGAGCTCCACCATAGATATTGTGTGGGAAAGGACAACATCAAGTTGTGGGGAAGGTACCGTGTAATACCGTGTAATGCTTTAACCAGCCACACATACGTTTAGGGCTCCAGTCAGGGAGGAAAAGTTTAAGTGGCACATGGAGCAGCAAAGGCACCACATTTGGAAGGGCGGCTATCCCTGGGAAGGGAGGGATGGCAACGCAGTCAGAAAGAGGTACGCAGGGCTTTAACTATTTGTGTTTTTTTAATCTTCACCCAAGAACACCTTTTCATTGCTTTTTGGAGATAGAAAGAGGAAGGGAGCAAGAGACACTGATTTGAGAGAGAAGCACTGGCTCCCTCCTGTATGTGCCTAGGCTAGGCATCGTACGAGCCACACTGGGTGCTGGACCTGCAACCCAGGCATGTGCCCTGACCGGGAATCAAATCTGCAACTTTCTGGCTATAGGACGATGCTCCAACCAACTGAGTCACACCATCCAGGCCTGTAATGTTTTATTTTTTAGGAAAAGATCTGAAGCAAATGTGGCAAGGCGTCGAGATTTGACAATGCTGAGTCCAGAGTTGTTCTTTCTGATCCTTCTCCTTCTCAAGTGTAAACCTTTTCTCTGTTTTCTGTGTGTTTGAAGTATGTGACAGTGCCAAGGTGGAAGGGGTAGGGGCAGGGAGACCGCCGAGGTTTGGTCACGTGTGCAGGGCCATCAGAGCGCAGTGTCCCAGCCTGTCTGTTCTTCGACTTGTCACAGCTTGAGGAAGCAGGCCCAGCAGATCCATTCAGGGGGGAGGGAGTGGGGGCTGGGAGGGGCAGAGCGATTCCCGAGGTCACACACAGTGGGGGGTGAGGTCTCCTCCCAGACCCTCAGTTGTGTCTTTGCACTTGCCCATGGGGGGGGGGGGGTGGCGATCAGAGGCCAAAGTCCTCAGGGAGGTCTCCTGCCTCAGCATCCTCTTCCTCAGCCTACGACATTCTTCTGTCTTTTCCTTTCGAGGAAGGGTGACTTGGAAAACGTAGAAAAGCACAAGGAAGAAAATAAAAGTCACTTGTGACTTTTCACGGCCTTATTTTTGTAGTCATCGTTTGAGGTATGTAGACAACTCATATAAAATACATTCGCCTCTTTGAAACATACAGCACTATGTAGACAGAACATGATTTCATTCTGGAAATTTTTGTCAAGCACTAGACAAGTTAGCGCACACAAAAGGGCTCGGCAAAGAAGGAAATGCTTTTCACAAGTAGGAACACTTACCACTGTGGTGCAGTTTTTGGAAATAAAAATGTTAACGGTGTTACCACCCTTGAAAGCAGGGGAACAGCTAGGTGGGCCTACGTTCCGTGGCCTAAATTGGGGTGTTGGTTTATAACGTCCTCAGCATGGCGGTGCTGAGAGTTTGCAAATTAGAGTAGAAAGCACAATTGTTAACAGCATTTAAAAATTAAAAAAAAAAAACACAAGAAGAACGCAAAACAGATGACAGGGTCAGACCATGACCTGTTGAAGTGCTTGTGGCCTTGGTTAGCTGCCAAACCATAAACACTTCTACCTGTGGCTTTTGTGGGGAAACCAGAGAAGTCAGGCGGGAGGGTAGAAAAAAGCGCTCTCCCCAAAATCCGGGGGATCCTATCGCACCGCAAACTTGCTGTGGAACCACGAGTGGGTCTCATCTCTTCTCTGAATTGTAGCCTCCCTGTCTGTTAGAAATAGAGGGGTGCCTTAGTAATCTGTCCAGCATTCAGCAGATATTTGGAAACAGGCTGCGGGCAGGCTCTTTGCTAGGAAGGAGGCAGGGACAGGGGTTGGGGTGGTGGCGGGGAACAGAGGGCGATGTTTCTTAACATTGAGTGACACAGCCTCCGGCGGGTGGGGTGGGCAGGACAGACACATTAGTAGGTAAATCAGTAGATGCCACAGCTTGCTCAGAGTTCCCTCATGCTGCGTCCGTGAGATCTCCAGTGGAGCTCGTGAATTGTTCTACTGCCAAAATGTCTTTAAAAGTCCTTCTGGTTGACTGAGTGTTCTGTGATAGGTGACATTCTCACAAATTTAAGGAGTTTATGAGGCTGGGTGGAGGAATATCTGAGTGACCTTCAGGCCCTCTTTCAGCCTGGAGAGGTCATGAATCTGCCACCAGAATTCCATGGCTGTTTAAGATAACTTTTCAGTCTCTTGCTGCTCTGAGAGAAACTCGCTGTGGTCTCTCTCAGTGGTCTGTTCTGCTCCCCAATCATTGGGCCTAAACTGGGGAAATAGCTCCAAGAGGCTTAGATGGAACCACTCAGATCTGCTTCTTAGGCTGCTTCTTCCAAGATCATGTTCAAGGTCCCACATGCTTCCTGCCACAGAGGAGGGGAACCACCTGGGCCAGAGCTGCGTAGAGGTAGCCCAGCTTGCGTGGGAGATGTCCATGCTGGGCTGTGAGCTTCTCATTGCAGATATGGTTCAGACCACTGGGGCTGATCCCACCTGTGAGGCTGAGACAGGCCCAGGGTGTATGCAGTGGCTGATGTGTCTCAGGAGCTAGAAGAGAAGGGGAGGTGGGAATCCAGAGCAGTTGGCATTCAGGAAGGAGGCTCTGGGACTTAATGTAGGGTCAGTGGGGACAGCAGGCATAGTATGTATGGACATCCAGCCAAAATAGAGAAATGCAAAGGCAGCCGGACAAAAGGCAGGGGGAGAGCACTGCGAGAGGGGGGACAGGGACAGGCCTCTGCAGCAGGGGGTTGGTCTGTGCGAGTCTCAGGGAGAGCAGAGAAGAGCCCGGGCTCAAACAATGAGTGACCTATTCACACACCTGCACAGCCAACCCAGCTGGGGCAACCCGCCCTTGGTGTGACTGAGGTGCCATGTCCTGTTCTGCAGCCAGGAGATGACCCAATGCCAGCTCGAGTGTTTCCATGCTGCCTGAAGTCACCCCCTTCTGCCAGCCACAGGGGGAGGACCTTTCTGTGATGGCTAATTTTGTGTCCACTTGGCTGGGCTTCTTAGATTTGATTTTTATTTTTAGAAAGAAGGGAAGGGAGAAGGAGAGGGAGAGAAACACCAGTGTGTGCCAGAGATACATCGATAGTTGCCTCTCACACAACCCCAGTGGGGACCTGGCCTGCAGGAATCGAACCAGCAGTGTTTTGGGTTGGCAGGCCAGCACTCAATCCACTGAGCCACACCAGCCAGGGCACACCCAGTTATTTAATCAGACACTGATCTAGGTGTGGCTGTGAGATGTGGTGAGCACCGACAGTTTGTGGATTCAAGAGAAGATCACCGTTGATAGCGTGGGTGGGCCTCATGCTGTCGGTTAGAGTCACAACAGCACACACTGAGGTTTCCCAGAGAAGAGGGGCTGCCTCAGGCTCCAGGATTAACTCAGCCGAGCTTCCAGCTCATCAGCCTGCCCCACAGATGGCAGACTAGGCAGTCCCACAGTCACGTGTGTCAATGTCTTAAAACTAAAATATAGATATATATCCAATTAGTTCTGTTTTCCTGGGGAACCCTGACTGAGGGACCTTCTTGCACAGTCCTTGGGAACAGGTCACTGACCGGGCCTTTGACAGCCCATCTCCCAAGCACCTAATGACACATATGCAAGGCCCCTCATTCCTGGCCCTCCTGCCCCTCTGTCCATACACCCCAGCTCGCCCCTTCTGTGGCAGGCTGCTCTCTTGAGTTTTACTGCATCTCCCTGCTCAGGACCCCAGAGAGGCCAGCAGGACACAGGTAGAAGTGGACTGAAGGGGAGTGAGCTGGGTGGTGGCCTGAAGAGCTGAGGTCTGCAGTCCGGGAGGGAGACGCCTGGCTTCTCAGGGCGTAGGCGGCAGCCTGGACAACTGGGTCTCTCTGCCATAGTTCCTGGGCCTTGGCCAGACAAACTGTGCCGGCATTTTCACAGCATTCAAAAATGGTTTTCTGGGTAAGCGTCTTCCGGGTTGATGCCCATGGCGCCTCGGGAAGCTAGCTGTGTGAATAGGATGGGGACCTATGGCTTTGTGTCGGTCAAGATTCTTGGTTAGAAGTAACCATAACCATCTCTGGTCATCTCAAGCAAGAAGGGGCGTACTGGAAGATAGTGAGGGCTCACGGAATCGACAAGTGACTGGAGAGCAGGCTTGGACAAAGGGCAGAGCCCAGAGAGCGCAGGAATCCCAGCCAGGAGAGTGCTGCAGGCACAGCCTGATCCAGGGTCCTCTGCCGAGAGTGACTTCGACCTGCCAGGGTCCCCTCATCACTCACTCAAGAGGCAGCCCCAGGAATGATTGGAAGACATTATGTGCCACCAGCGCCTGTCCACTGTCCAGGCAGGAGGAGACGCGGGGGAAGAATTTCACTTCACTAGGCTTTGGTAGTGATGGTGGCCATGGGAAGCAGATGCTCGTTTCCCCCTTCCTCACAACAGGGAATTTTCCCCAAAAGGGAAACCAGACTCTGAGGTGGGGGGTGAATACTAAACAGATTACGAGGGACAGCTCGACCTCTTGGAATTTTGTGCCAACCTAAGCCAATGACAGTTAGATGGTATTGCTTAAAACCGAGCAAGGTAGAGTGGACAGAATTTAGAGTTTGAACTTGGGTGACCCAATGTCAAGTTCTACCACTTACTCGCATCATGACTCTGAAGCAAGAGCCCCAATTTCTCACTCTGAAAAATGGGCATAAAACTGTACATAGCTCACAACATGGCACATGACAGCTTTGTGAGCTGTGAGGTATTCTGTGCCTAGAGGCCATGTGAACGGGGCATCCGTGCCTGAGGCATTGTCGAGTCTGGAGCTCAGTTGAAGGCCTGGGTGTTGGGAACTGCCCTGCCTGGTTTCAGAAGCTGTAACCCCCACCAAGGCTAAGGCTGAGGGAATGACCTTGGACCATAAGCTACCAAGGACACAAAAGTTTATCTCTATGGCAAGAGTGCCACTTCTGCTCCTTTTACTTCACCCTGCCTGGCCCCCAAATGCTTGGTC
>PVIA01017723.1:0-14838 GCA_004024845.1 Tonatia bakeri
TTGCTGAGTGTTTTTATCATAAATGGATGCTGTACCTTATCAAATGCTTTTTCTGCATCTATTGAAATGATCATGTGATTTTTGTCTTTGCTTTTGTTTATATGATGTATTACATTTACTGATTTGCGAATATTGAACCATCCTTGCATGCCTGGTATGAAACCCACTTGGTCATGATGGATGATCTTCTTAATGTATTATTGGATGCGGTTTGCCAGTATTTTGTTCAGGATTTTAGCGTCAATGTTTATCAGAGATATTGGCCTGAAGTTTTCTTTCTTCCATGTGTCTTTATCTAGTTTTGGAATTAGGATGATGTTGGCCTCATAAAAAGAGTCTGGGAGTCTTCCATCTTTTTGGATTTTTTGGAATAGTCTGTGCAGGATAGGGATTAGCTCTTCCTTAAATGCTTTGTAGAATTCTCCCGTGAAACCATCTGGTCCAGGGCTTTTGTGTGTTGGGAGTTTTTTAATTACTGCTTCAATTTCTTTTGCTGTTATTGGTTTGTTCAAGTTTTCTACTTCTTTTTCATTGAGTTTAGGAAGATTATATTTTTCTAGAAATTTGTCCATCTCATCTAGGTTTTCAAATTTCTTGGCATACAGTTCTTTGTAGTAATTTCTTACAATTCTTTGTATTTCTGTGGTGTCAGTTGTAATCTCTCCTCTTTCATTTCTGATTGTGTTTATTTGGGTCTTCTCTCTTTTTTTCTTAATGAGTCTGCTTAAAGGCTTGTCCACTCAACCTCTTTTTTTTTATGAGTTTTAATAAATCATGCAAAGCAGGCTGCTTGCCTTGACAGTTCTGTACTAAAATTACTCGGTGCACAGACTCATGTATCCTCCCCCATTTGAAAGTGAACGTCTCAAACAAGACAAAATTGTAAAAGTTTGTAGGGTATTTCTTTTGTTACCAGTTTCTTTCTGTAGCTCAATTTTATTTTAAAGATCCCTGGGCTTGCAGTTAGAACCTTAGGTTTAAGAGTAAATTGAAGATATATAGTTCAGTGGCCACTGGCCCTGGGAATTGATACTTGACACGTCTGAGCCTCAGTTTCCTCTTATGCAGGATGAGGAGAATACAAATGCCTGCCTCCCAGAATTGTGAGCAGTGATACAAAGAGTAGTCTCTCTCTCCCCCATTCAGCTAACCTTAAGAAATTGCTCCTTTTCTGCCCTCATCCCCTTGGCAACCTCCCATTTCAGGTGTCAGTATCATCCTGCTCTTTTAACTCTCCTCTCTCTATCATATGAGGAAAGACTGGAATGTTCATAATTTATAGTCCAAGTATTGATTGATTATTCTCCACTAGAGCTCAGCCAGGCGTTTGCATTTGCTTTCACACAAATTGTGGCATGAAAGACTTTTACCCTTGTTAAAAGAATTTGAGACATCAGCAAGTAGGTGAAGAGCTCAGGAGGCAGAAAGAGGAGGAGCTAGAAATCACATTAGTCAGATTCTGCTAGTTTTGAGGGTGAATTTAATTTTTGCAAGTGCCTTTAATTTTGCTGGATCTGGAGGGAACTGCCCCACTAAATGGCACCTGCTGTCCTAGATCAGTTTGGGAGAAGGCAAACACCAACTGAGGCTGTTGATATCTCCAGCCATGGAGATGGTAAAAGAGATTCAGCCACTGTCTTTAGGATGCAAATCCCTGACTCTGGGAGGGGCTGACTGCAGCCCCTGCCCTTCTGCTATCACCACCGAGTTTCTTGTTTGAGCCCGGCTCTGCTCTCTTCTTCAGAGCTCCTAACCGTTAACCTAATCCCTGCCAGCTCCTCCCTCCCTTTGTCCCAAGACACCATGTTGACTTTCAGCTTGCTTTTATTTTACTTTGGAAGATTGTTCATGTCTTAATCCCCTTTATCTGGCATTCTGCGTCTATTCCTAAACCTTATTTATTATTCCTACGTCTGGCTATAACATTTCAAAAAAAGAAAAATGTTTTCTGTAGTGTTTCTTCCTGGTTAATAAAGATGTTGCTGTTTTGCATATGTTAAAAGGAAAGGGAAAGTGAGAAAAATATAAGAAACTGAAGAGTAATCAGCAGAAAAAATCATATTATTCAGAGGAAACCCAACCAAAATGGAGAAAGAAATCCCAAGAGCTTGTCTAGACCAACACCTGAGAACACAGCTTTGACAGATAGGCTCTGGTCTGAAACCAAGGAAAAACAATCTCTAAAATGGGATTCTGGAGCCTGTGAAGGGAGCCATTGAGAGGCAGAATTGGGCAGCCAGCAAGAAATGACTGAGTTAACCAGAGACTGAGATGAACATGTGTACTAAGTATGAAATACAGTGAACAAACTTGTGAAGAACCTGGCTTCAGAAATGAGATGGTGCACCTGTAATAGGCACCTGTGTGCCCCAACTGCTGTGAGAGGAGGTCACACACCTTTTGCAAGGAATAGCCCAGAACCAAGGAGACTAGGAAATGGGGAGGCAGCCTCAAGGACTGGAACAACAGAAAAAGGAAAAGCCTAATTGTCTCTAGGAGGTGGATGGAGACTATGGACTAAAATACACAGGAAGCTTTCTGCTTCGTCTCAGAGGAGATGGTTTTTGCTGCTTAACAGGGAACTGTTCCAGATCTATTCACGACAGGAGCTCCTGCAAATACACATTTCCTCTGCTTCCCTCCCTCTGCTTGCCCCCATTCTCTCTCCTGTCTCCTCTTCTTCCTCTCCCCATATACATCCGACCTCTCAGGTCCCACCTTCCAGTTCAGGCCTCTTCATCGCCCCTCCCATTCAGGTGATAGGAATTAGAGGCTTTCCCAAATCATCCTTTTGGAAGGGAATGGCTTCTTGCTATGTTCACATTCAAATTTGAAGATGAGGAGGAAAAAGGAGAGAGAGAAAAGTAGCTAAATTAGCACCGTTCACTCAGCATGGTTTTGCTTTAATCCAAACCTGTGAGCTTCACAGGGTTCAGAATAAACTAAAGCAGATGTGTCCATCGCGCCAGCAGTTATATTACTACTAATCCCAGGCAAGACAGCAAAAACACAACACGCCTGGCCCCACACGGTGTCTGTCTTAATCCGTCTCTAATTGCGCTGCACAGGGCATCGGCACACCTCTGTCCACCCAGGCAGTAGCCCCCTCTCCTCTGGCTTCCTTCCCACCCTGGAATAGTCGGACTGCAAAGTGGCTCTTTGAGCAGAAACCCAATTAGAGCAGCCCCGGGAATCTGTGGTTTGCGTGTTGTTGGAGAACGGGAAGCAGCAGCGAAGGTGGTAGGAAGAGGACCAGCTGAGGGTCACGAGGTGAGGTTCTGATGTCAGCTCCCACACTTAGCAGGGAGGAAGGATTAGATGACGCTTTGTGTGAAAGTACCTGATCTCGCTCCTGACACATAGTAAGCTCAATGAATGGCACCTTCTCTCAACAGCAGCTAACGTTTATTTACTGCCTACTTATGCACATTTCCTATTGTTTAAAAGTACAGGTAAGTAATGCTTGCTAGCTGTTTTTTAAAAAGTCCAACAGTTCAGAAACTTATAATTTAAAAGTAAAAGTATCCTTTCTTGAGGCATAACTGACATAAAGCATTATATTAGTTTCAGGTGCACACATAATGATCCAATATTTGTGTATATTGGGAAATGATCACCACAATGTTTAGTTAACTTTTGTCACCACACATGCTTACAAAATTATCCAGTTTTAGTACACACCCACCCCCAATACTGTCCTCAGGGTTAATCATTGTTAAAAGCCCATGTATGTGTGTGTGAACACACACATATGCATATATCTATAATGCTTATGTATGTTTTATGTAATTGGTGTCATACATACCATTATGCAACTTTTTAAAAGTGTAATATACTGTTAATGTCTTTCTATGACAGTACCTATACATTTTTAAGTACTGTACAGTATTCCATTAGGTCAATATATCATCATCTATTATTTGTAATTATAGAAATATATGTGATTTGAATATTATAGCCACATACTGGATTATGCAAAAAACAGTAACTCTGCTATTTTCTGTAACTCAGATTAATCTGTATTTCATTTCCCCACTATGTTTGAACACAAAACATAATCTTGTCAGTTCTAGTAAACTCACCTCAGAGTTGGTTCCGTCATTTCAGATTTAAACTCAGTCAGCTCTGAACTCCTTACTTTTGAACTCTTCTCCCCAGAGTGGCGTCTACATTCTGGGACTCACACAGCATCTGTAGTTGGCACAGAGCCTGTGGTCTGCGGGCAGTCTTGGTACTACATCCTCTGAAATGGTCCTCATCTCCCTGGGTGTTCATCATCATCTGTTCCAGTGACAGCCACAGGAAATGTCCACAGTTCCCCCTGCTCAGCTCTCAGACCTCCAGGGCTTGACCAGGCTCATCTGACCCCAGGAGACTGGGCAGGGGTAGGGGAGGGGTGGAAGTTCTCAGTCCCTCTCCAAGGCTTGGGTCACACTGCTGCCACCTAACCCACGAGTTAGTTCAGGGAAGTTTCCTCCAAAACTGCATGAGGTACCTGTCATTCCATCCTCCCCTCAAGGCTTGGTCTTGGTGTCATGGAGGCTGTATGAGGCCCTGGCTCTGAAGTCCACACCACTAGTTCTCCCCTGTTCTCCTCTCTGACATTCTCTGGGGCTGTCATAGGCCCTCTGGGAACTTCCCAGTACATTCTGCCTTAATAATTTTTATTTCCCTGGTTACTATTGTGTTGTTAAACAATATGCTTATACATTTGCACTTTGATTTGCCACGCTTAAACCTTATTTATTGACCGCCTTCCAATATGAAAGACGAATTTATCGCTCTTGACCCCATCTCCTTTCCTCTACTACATCTCCCAACTTATAATGGTTATATATTTTTTATTCTTTCTACTGGCTGCTTCTTTGACTAAATAGTGTATTTAAATATTTCATTCTTGATTTACTAAAGTAGAACTCATTTATTGACTCCCTATACTGAAATTTAAGAATAACTCATTTTATCTTCTACTTTTCTTCTTCCTCCACTTTATAAGTGTTGTTAATTACATTACTATTTTTGTGTTATCGCAGTAACAATTACATTCTATTCTACAGTTGTACTTCATTCATTTTATGCTATTTTATGGTAATAAAATCAGTAAGTCCCATTTACAATATTATGATTACAGAAATGTTATTTTAGTAAAAATCAAGTGGGGTACTTGGGCCCATAGCATAGGGATGTAATTAAGTGTCAAGGTCTAATGGCTCCTGTTCCGATTTCTTTCTACTTTCTTCACTCCTCTGAGTCATAATTCCGACACTGCTAAGAATAATCTCATTATTTCTTTACCACATGATGTTCTCTATCCTGGTTATATTTTTATTGTACTTGATCATGTTGAGATATTATTTTACAAGCACATATGATCTTACCTGTCTAGAAGGGCCGTATTTTTCCCTAACATTTGGATGGGTTTGACTAGTTATAGAATTCTAAGTTCAAAAAGTTTTCCTTTAGCACAGGTATTCAGGTATTTTCTTCTCAAATATTGCTCCAGTGTATTCTGACATTCAAAGTTGCTCATGAGGTCTGGTATCAATTTTTCTAATTTCTTTTTAGATAATCTAGTCTTTTCTCCTTGTGGTTTTAGTATATTTTTCCTTAGCTACAGTATGCTAAAATTTCATCAGGTGTCAAGTTGCGGGTCTTCCCCTTCTCTCTCTTTTTTAAAAATTGAAGTATGATTTGCATATGGTAAAATACCCAAATCTTAAATGTGCCTAGTACATATGAATCCAACCCATTTAACCACAGCCCAAATTAGAACATAGAATATTTCTACCATTCTAGAAGGCTTCCTCTACACTCCTTCCATCATCCCGCCACCAGGCACAACCATTCTCTTGACCTCTATCAAAATATATGTTCTCCTGGTCTTAAAGTCATATAACTGGTATCAAAAGTACATAGTGCTTTGTGCCTTACTTCTTTAACTCAAAATTATATCTCTAAGATTGATCCAAAGCCATGTTCTCAGGTGTGTGTTAGTAATTTGCTCTTTCTGTTGCTATATAATATTCCATTGTATGAATATACCACAATTTACCCATTTACATGTTGATGGCTAGTTGGGTTCTTTCCAGTTTAGGAGTAGGCATAAAACTGCTATGAACATTCTTGTACATGTAAGTTGGTAAACATTAGCTCCCATTTTTCTTGGGTATAGACCCAGGAACAGAATTGCAGGTTATAAAGTTAACATAAATTTAGTAGATACTGCCAGATTTTCTCTACTGTTAATAAATGTATCAATAATATGAAACAATTTTACATGATTCATCTTTTTGGTAATATTATATTCTTTTTATTTTATTTTACTTTTTATTGTTGTTCAAGCACAGTTGTCTCCAATTTCACCCCACCATGCCCCCCTGCCCCACCCATCCTTGCCTCCCACCCTGGAACCTACCCATTTGGCTATGTCCACGTGTCCTTTATACATATTCCTTGATGGCCCTTCCCCTGTTATACTCTAATTTTAGACATTCTGGTGTGTATGTAGTGGTATCACATTGTAGTTTAATTTGCTTTTTTTGATACCTAATGATGATGAAAACTTTTTCTTGTGGTTCTTGGTCATTTGTATATCTTCTTTTGTGAAGTATTTGAGTTTTATGTCATCTGCCCATGTTTTAAAAATTAAGTTGTTGGCTTTTTATTGATTTGTAGGAGCTCTTGACATGATTCAGGATATGAGCCATTTGCTAGGTGTGTCCCAAACATTTCCTTCCAGCCTGTAGCTTGGTTGGGTTTTTTTTTACTTTCTTAATATTGCTTTTGGATAAAGAAAAGTTCTTATTTTTAACGAAGTCCAACATATCATTTTTTTCTTCTTGTGCCCTGTTCAAGAAATCTTTGACCTAGAATCATGAATATATTCTATTATTTTATTGTCCAGAATCTTGATTGTTTTATTTTCCACATCTAGGTCTATAATCTATCTCAAATCAATTTTTGTGTACATAAGGACACAAAAATTTTTGAGATAGGCACCAGGATTTCTTTTTTCATGCAGCTATTCCATTGATCCAGAACCATTTATTGAAAAAACCGTCTTCTTCTGAATGACAACGGAGATGACCAGGTTTGTCATACATGTAAGACTGTTTCTGGACTCCATATTCTATACCATTGGTATATTTCTCTGTTTATATATAAATACCATATTGATTACTGTATATTTATAATAAATAATGTCTAGTGGTACAAGTACTCTCACTTTGTTCCTTTTCAATATTGTATTAGACATACTAGGTCATTTGATTATCCATATACATTAAAGAACATGCTGTTGATGTCTACTAAAAATAAAATTCTGGGGTTGCACTGCATCTATAGATCACTTGGGACAGATTTCACATCCTAATATTGAGTCTTCTAGCCCATGAACATGAGAGAATATTTCATTTATTTAGGTCCACTTACATTTCTCTTGGTAATGTTTTATAACTTTCAGCTTAGAGGTCTTATCCATTTTTTACTGGGTTAATTTCTAGATATTTGCTGTTTTGAAGTAGTATTATAAATGGTTTTTATTTTCCACTCTTTTTGCTAATGTACAAAAATTCAGATGAGTTTGTATACATTCCTGGTATCCAGCAAATTTGCTTAATTCACTTATTATATATAATAGATTTTTAAAAGTACATATATGCTTTAGGATTTCTACTCACATAGTTATGTCATCAGTGAATAATGACAGTTTTATTTCTTCTTTTTCAATATTGATTGCTTTCACACCTATCACTACAATGTGAAATAAAACTGGTAGTTTGTTTCCTAACTCAGACAAAAGCATTCACTATGTTATTATTAAGTATGATGATATCATAAGTGTTTTATGGATACTCTTTATTAACTCAGTGAAGTTCCCTTCTATTTCTAATTTTCTGTGAGTTTATAAAATCATAAATGGATATTGATTTCTATCAAATATTTTTTACAACTATTATAGAATCTTAAAAAAGATTGTCTTTTTTCTGAAATAAGGTAATTTATATTAATTTCAAATGTTAACCAATCTTTTATTCTTGGAATAAATTCCACTTAAGAAATGTTATTATTTTATATACTAATGGATTTTATTTACTATTTTTGGTATGTTTGCTTCTATATTTTAGGAGATAACAGTATATAAACATCTTTTATTGCAATGTCTTTGTCAGATTTTCATATAAAGACTACTCATAAAATGAGTTGGGAAGTATTTTCTCTTTATTTTCTAGAAATAGCTGTGTAGAATTGGTATATTTCTTTTTTGCTGTTGATAGAATTCACTAATGTTGTGACATGAGTCTGAGACATTTTTTGTATAAATGTTTACAATTACCAATTCAATTACCTCAGTAAGGATAGCACTATTTATAGTCTCTATTTCTCCTTATGTAGGGTTGGACAAGTTGTGTTTTTCAAGGAATTTATACATTTCATGTAAATTATGAATGCTATTATATAAAAATATTTTAATACCCCCTCCTTAGCTCCTTAATGTTTCTAGTAATGTAATTATATTTCTT
The DNA here is from genome assembly GCA_004024845.1 of Tonatia bakeri. NCBI lineage: Eukaryota > Metazoa > Chordata > Mammalia > Chiroptera > Phyllostomidae > Tonatia > Tonatia bakeri. The sequence continues at coordinate 8,523 of PVIA01017723.1, forward strand.
TTCATTTATAGTGATAGTGATTATGTTTTCTCTCTTATCATTCATTATGAATTTGTTGATTTTATTAATTTTTCAAAACACCAACCCTTTGACTTTGTTGATTTTCTCTTTTTATGTCTATATTTTTTCATTGACTCTTTTTTAAAATGAATTATTTCCTTTTATTTTACTGGGGTTTAATTTTACATTCTTTGCTTATTAAATTTAAAACTTATATAATTAGTTTTTAAACATACTTCCTCTTTAATGAATACATTGAAGTTATGAATGTTCCTTAAAATACTGCTTTAACTGCATTCTGTAAATTTAATTTGTAATATTTATTATTATTCAGCTCAAATTACTGTATAATTTCCATTGTGATTTTTCTTTAAGCCAAAAAGGATTTATTTACAAGTATTTTGTTTTCTCTTAAAATTTCTAAAAGCATTTGGAGATTTTATAATTAACTTTTTGTTGATTCTAATTGAATACCCAGTGATCAGAGGAAATACACTATATTATCTCAATCTTTTGAAATTTATTGAGATTTGTATTTGTCCCAGGATATAACTTATTTTACTAAGTACCCATGCCCATTTGAAATAAAATGTATATTTTCCAGTTGCTGGATAATAGTGTGCTGTATTGTCAAGTTGATCATGCTGGCTAATCATGTATATCAAATCTCCTATATCCTAACTGATTCACTGTTTACTTTTTCAATGAGTTACTTAGAAAGGTATGTTAAAGTCCCCAACCATCATTTTATATTTATCTCCCTCTCCAAAACCTTGACTTTATAGGTTTTGAAACTGTGCTATTGAGTGCACAGAAATTAAGCAATATTTTACTATTCTATTGAGTTGGACTTTTTATATTATAAAATATACCTCTATATATTTTATAATATTTCTTGCCTTAAACTGTACTTTACTTAATATATTTATACCAGCTCTCTTTGCATTAGTGATTACATAGAATTTATCATTTTATTTTCAGTTTTCAGTGGTTATTAATGAAAAGTATCATTTAAAAAGGATAATAGTTGAGATTTATTTGTTTATCTATTGTGACAAATGTTTGCACTTAATTATATTTTTTAATGCTTTGCATCAATAATATACTCTTTAAATAATTTATATTGAATAATACTAGTCTAGTCAACTTTAAGCCTTCCATTTTGGGGTTTGTTTGTTTGTTGTTGTTGTTGTTTTGTATGTTCTATTTGTTCTATAATGTTCCTCACTTGTTTCTATGTTTTTAAAAAATATCTTATTGATGTTCAAATACAGTGGTCTCCATTTTCCCACCACCACTTTCCGCTACCCTACCCACCTCCACCTCCCACCCTCAATATTATCCCCCTTTGGCTTAGTACATGGTTCCTTTATATATGTTCATTTATGACCCTTTCCCTTCTTTCCCATGTTATTTCCCTCTTCACTCCCCTCTGGTAACTGTCAGTTTGTTGATAATTTCAATGTCTCTGGTTATATTTTGCTTGTTTGTTTGTTGTATTAATGAGGTTCCACTTACAGGTGAGATTATAAGGTATTTTTCTTTCACCACCCGACTTACTTCACTTAGCATAATGCTCTTCAGTTCCATCCATGTTGTTGCAAAGGGTAGAAGCCCCTTCTTTATTTCTGCTGCATAGAATTCCACTGTGTAAATGTACCACAATTTAATGATCCACTCATTTACTGATGGACACCTGGGCTGCTTCCAGCACTTGGCTATTGTAAATTGTGCTGCTATGAACATCAGGGTGCATAGGTTCTTTTGGATTAGTGTTTCAGAATTCTTAGGGTATAAACCCACCAGTGGAATTCCTGGATCAAAAGGCAGTTCCATATTTAGTTTCTTGAGGAAATTCCATACTGTTTTCCACACAGGTTGCACCAGTTTGCATTCCCACCAATGGGGCATTAGGGTTTCCTTTTCTCCACAACCCCGCCAGAACTTATTGTTATTTGATTTGTTTTTGATGGCCATTTTGAATGGTATGAAGTGGTATCTCATTGTGGTTTTAATCTGTATCTCTCTGATGGCTAGTGATGCTGAGCATCCCTTCATGTGTCTTTGGACCCTTCGTATGTCCTCCTTGGGAGGATCTGTTCAGCTTCTCTGCCCAGTTTTTAATTGGGTTGTCTTTCTGGATTGGAGTTGTGGAGTTGTGTGAGTATATTTTGGAGATCAAACCCTTCTCTGAGGTATCACAGGCAAATATATTTTACCATACAGTTGGTTCCCTTTTCATTCTGCTAGTGTTTTCTGTAGCCATACAGAAGCTTTTTATGTGATGAGGTCCCATTTCTTTGTTCTCTCCTTTATGTCCCTTGCTCTAGGGGATATATTGGTGAAAATATTGCTGTGTGGAATATCTGAGATTTTCCTGCCTATCTTCTCCTCTATGACTTTTATGGTATTGTGACATACATTTAAGTCTTTTATCCATCTTGAGTTTATTTTTGTGTCTGGTGTAAGTTGGTGGTTGAGTTTCATTTTTTTTTTTTTTTTTGCATGTAGCTGTCCACATCTCCCAACACCATTCGTTGAAGAGGTATTTTTATTCTATTTTATGTTTCTGCCCACTTTTTCAAATATTAATTGACCATAGAGACTTGGATTTATTTCTGGGCTCTCTATCCTGTCCCATTGATCTATGTGTCTGTTCTTATGCCAATACCAGACTATTTTGATTACTATGGCTTTGTAATATAGTTTGATGTCAGGTATGGTGATCCCACCTACTTTGTTCTTCTTTCTCAAAATTGCCGCAACTATTCGGGGTCATTTATTGTTCCATATAAATTTTTGAAGTGTTTGTTCTATATCTGTGAAATATGTCATTGGTACTTTAATAGGTATTGCATTGAATCTATAAATTGCTTTGGGTAGTATAGACATTTTAATGATGTTAATTCTTCCAGTTCATGTTCATAGCATAGGCTTCCATTTGTTTGTGTCTTCCTTAATTTCTTTCTTCAGTGTTGTATAGTTTTCTGAGTATAGCTCTTTTACCTCCTTGGTTAGATTTATTCCTAGGTACTTTATTTTTCTTGTGGCTATATCAAATGGGATTTTTGTTCTTGATTTATGTTTCTGATATTTCATTGTTGGTGTTCCAAAATGCCTTTGATTTCTGGGTATTGACTTTGTATCTGACTGTTTTCCCAAATTCAGTTATTAGGTCAAGTAGTTTTTGGTGGAGTCTGTAGGTTTTTCTATGTACACTATCATGTCTTCTGCAAACAATGACAGTTTTATTTCTTCCTTTCTAATTTGGATGCCTTTCATTTCTTCTTGTCTGATTGCTGTGGCTAGGACTTCCAATACTATGTTGAATAGGAGTGGTGAAAGTGGATATCACTTTCTCATTCCTGATCTTAGTGGGAAAGCTCTAAGTTTTTGCCCATTGAGTATGATGTTGGCTATAGGTCTCTCCTATATGGCCTTTATTATGTTGAGGAATTCTCCCTCTATTCCCACTTTGCTAAGTGCTTTTATCATAACTGGGTGCTGTACCTTATCAAATGCTTTTACTGCATCTATTGATATGATCATATGATTTTTTTTCCTTTTGTTTATATGATGCATTACATTTACTGATTTGTGAATATTGTACCATCCTTGTATCCCTGGAATGAATCCCACTTGATCATGGTGTATGATCTTTTTAATGTGTTGCTGGATGTGGTTTGCCAATATTTTGTTGAAGATTTTAGCATCTATGTTCATCAGCAATATTGGCCTCAAGTTTTCTTTCTTTGTTGTGTCTTTATCTGGTTTGGGGATTAGGATGATGCTGGCTTCATAAAAAGAGTTTGGGAGTCTTCCATCATTTTGGGTTTTTTGGAATAGTCTGTGAGGGATGGGGGTTAGGTCTTCCTTAAATGCTTTGCAGAATTCTCTTGTGAAACCATCCAGTCCAGGGCTTTTGTGTGTTGGGAGTTTTTTAATTACTGCTTCAATTTCATCAGCTGTTATTGGTTATTCAGGCTTTCTGCTTCTTTATTCAGTTTTGGAAGATTATATTTTTCTAGAAATTTGTCCATTTCATCTAGGTTTTCAAATTTCTTGGCATACTGTTCTTCATAGTAATTTCTTACAATCCTTTGTATTTCTGTGGTATCAGTTATAACCTCTCCTCTTTCATTTCTGATTGTGTTTATTTGGGTCTTCTCTCTTTTTTTGTTGTTGATGAGTCTGCTAAAGGCTTGTTGATTTTGTTTATCTTTTCAAAGAACCAGCTCCTGGATTCATTGATCCTTAAAATTGTTCCTTTACTCTCTATGCCATTTAATTCTGCCCTGATCTTTGTTATTTCCCTTTCTCTACTTGCTTTGGGCTATCTTTGTTGTTGTTCCTCCAGTTCTTGTAGATGTAGGGTTAGGTTGCTTATTTGAAATGTTTGTGTCTTTTTTTAGGTAGGCCGGTATTGCTATGAACTTCCCTCTCAAGACTGCCTTCACTGTCTCCCATAAGTTTTGGATTATTGTGAGTTCATTTTCATTTGTTTCCAGAAACTTTTTGATTTGTTCCTTAATTTCATTCTTGACCCATTCACTGTTTAACAGCATGCTATTCAATCTCCATGAGCTTGAGTGTTTTTTCCTTGTGTTTGATTTCTAGTTTCAGTCCCTTGTGGTCAGAGAAAATGCTTGGTATGATTTCAATTTTCTTGACTTTGTTGAAGCTTGTTTTGTGTCCTATCATGTGGTCTATCTTTGAAAATGTTCCATGTACATTTGAAAAGAATGTGTATTTAGCTTCTTTGGGATGAAGGACTCTATATATGTATCAGTTAAGTCCATTTCATCTAGGGCATTGTTCAATGCCACAATATCTTTGTTAATATTTTGTTTGGAAGATCTATCCATTTCTGACAGTGAGGTGTTAAAATCCCCTACCATAATTGTGTTGCTGTCAATATCTTTCTTGAAGTCCTCCGAGAGTTTCTTTATGCATTTGGGTGCTCTATGTTGGGTGCATATATATTTACAATGTTTATGTCCTCTTCATGGATTCTTTTCTTGAGTATTATGAAGTGACCTCTTGGGTCTCTTTTTATGGCCTTTGCTTTGATGTCTATTTTGTCTGATATGAGTATTGCTACTCTGGATTTTTTTTCCCTGTCCATTTGCTTGGGAAATTTGTTTTCAGCCCTTCACTTTCAGTCTGTGTAGGTCTTTTGTCCTCAGGTGGGTCTGTTGTAGGCAGCATATGTGTGGGTCCTGCTTTCTTATCCATTCAGCTATTCTATATCTTTTGATTGGAGCATTTAATCCATTTACATTTAGGTTATTATTGATAGATACTTATTCATAGCCATTTTGTTGTACCTGTGTTCTTCCCTCTCTCAATCTTTATTTTTTCATTTTCTTAAAGCAGACCCTTTAGCATCTCTTTCAGAGCTGGTTTGAAGGAGGTATATTCTTTGAGATTTCTTTTATATGGGAAGCTCCTTATTTGGCCTTCCATCTTAATTGATAGCCTTGCTGAATAGAGTAGTGTTGGTTGCAGGCCTTTGGTTTTCATTACTTGGAATATTCCTTGCCAATCCCTTCTGGCTTAGAGTGTTTCCATTGAGAAGTCAGCTGCTAACCTTATGTGGTTCCCTTGTATGTTACTTCCTGTTTCTCCGTTGCTGCATTTAATAGTCTCTTGTTGTCTTGGAATTTTGCCATTTTAATTATGATGTGTCTTTGAGTGGGGCTCTTTGGGTTCCTCTTGATTGGGACCCTCTGTGCATCCTGTACTTGTGTTACTTTTTCTCTCATCAAATTAGGTAAGTGTTTCATCATTACTTTTTCAAATAGGTTTTCTATTCCTTGCTCCTCCTCTTCTCCTTCTGGTATCCCTATCATACGGATATCCCTATTATACAGATACTATTATGTTTCATGTTGTCCTACATTTCCCTTAACCCCTCTTCATTCTTGTTCAGTCTTTTTTCTTATTCTTGCTTTTCTTGGGAGTTTTTTTCTACTTTGTCCTCCAGCTTACTGTTTCGATTTTCTGCTTCATCTAGCCTGCTGTTGGTTCCTTCTACTGTGTTCAATTCAGAAATTGTATTAATTTGCTCTTGGTCCTTGTTGATAGCTTTTATGTCCTTTTTTTAATGCTGATATATGTTGCAATAAGTTTCTCATAATTTCCCTATAGTTTTTGGCAATTCGCACTGAGTTCATTGAGCTTCCTTATAACCATTGTTTTGAACTCAATATCTAATAGTTGACTTGCCTCTAATGCATTTATCCTTGTTTCTGAGGATTCGTCCTTTCCTTTTCATTGGAGGTTTTTTCTTTGTCTTCACATGGTTTGTGGGACT
>PVIA01017724.1:0-14830 GCA_004024845.1 Tonatia bakeri
TGCTGGATAGAGCAATCTGGGATGTAGGTCTTTGCTCTTCATGACTTGGAATACTTCTTTCCAACCCCTTCTTGCCTGCAAGGTCTCTTTTGAGAAATCAGCTGACAGTCTGATGGGAACTCCTTTGTAGGTTACTGCCTCCTTATCTCTTGCTGCTTCTAGGATTCTCTCCTTCATTTTTACCTTGGCTAATGTAATTATGATGTGCCTTGGTGTGTTCCTCCTTGGGTCCAACTTCTTTGGGACTCTCTGAGCTTCCTGGACTTCCTGGAAGTCTATTTCCTTTGCCAGATTGGGGAAGTTCTCCTTTATTATTTGTTCAAACAACTTTTCCATTTGTTGCTCTTCCTCTTCCCCTTCTGGTACCCGTATAGTTCGGGCGTTGGAACATTTAAAGATGTCCTGGAGGTTCCTAAGCCTCTCCTCATTTTTTTGGAATTCTTGTTTCTTCATTCTTTTCTGTTTGGTTGTTTCTTTCTTCCTTCTGGTCCACTCCATTGATTTCAGTCCCAGTTTCCTTCCCATCACTGTTGGTTCCCTGTGCATTTTCCTTCATTTCATTTAGCATAGCCTTCATATTTTTATCTAATTTGTGGCCAAATCCAACCAGTTCTGTGAGCATCCTGATCACCAGTGCTTTGAACTGTGTATCTGATAGGTTGGCTACCTCTTCATCCCTTATTTTTAATTTTTCTGGAGCTTTGATCTGTTCCTCCCTTTGGGTCATTTTTATTTTTTTTTGTCTTGTCACACCTGTTATGTTGAGGGATGGAGCCTTAGCTGTTCACCAGGGTGGGGCAACCCAGCCGCTGGGTTTTGATGCTATATGTGGGGGTGGGGTTGGAAAGGGAACAATGGTGCTTGCTCTGCTCTCTGTCAGATTTCAGTCCCTTCCACTGCTTCCCCCAAGCAAATGGGGCCTTTCTGGTGCTGATTGCCAGGTGGGTGGCTTGTAAACATTCTAGGACCCTGTGGGTCTCCCCAACAAACTCTCCTGTGAGGCTGGGAGTCTCTCCCAGCACCTCAACACCCACAGGTGTTTTCAACCAGTGTTTTGAGGTTTTATTTCCCAGCGCTTGGACACTGGGTTGCATGGTCTGTCTCGCTCCCCAGTTTTGTCTGGTTTATCTGTGCGTGAATGTGGGGCCGCCTATTCAGCCAGCTGCCTTGTGTGCAGTGCCTCACTTCACAATTGCCACCTTGCTGTGTCTGCCCATTGCCACCCTGTGCCCCAGGGTCTGCCAGCCACTGCCTGGGCACCCAGGGCCCACCCACTGCCATCTTGTGTGCCCGGGGGTTTGTCAGCTGCTGCCTTGCATACCTGGTGCCACTGCTTTTTTTGCCATGACCCCTCTCTGCCCAGTGACCCAACTCTGGCCCTCCTACTGGTCTGGATGAATGTGTCTATTTTAACTCCTTGGTGTTCTGACTTTCATACAGTTCAATTTTCTGTCAGTTCTGGTTGTTATTTTGTTTCTAAATTGTCATTGTCCTTATTTTGGTTGTGCAAGGAGGCACAGTGTGTCTACCTATGCCTCCATCTTCTGAAAGCCTCTGTATGTTGCTGGGTGTTGGCTGGAGACCAAACTTTCTCATCATGTAGTCCTCTCCATAAGCTTCTGGGAGTGTCCTCTCATCTTGCCAACTGACTTCCCCAAGGGTAAATGGTGTGTGTGTGTGTGTGTGTGTGTGTGTGTGTAAGAGAGGGGGTGAGAGAGAGGTAGAGGGAGAGAGAGGTAGAGGGAGAGAGAGGAGAAACAATATATACAGAACTCGCAGTTTTATTTTTTTAATAGCATTATCTCAAAAGTGAAAGAACATTACTTTAGCTGTGTGACAGTGTGGAAGGAAACTGCTCAAGCAGCCAAGGGTGCTTGCAAGCTGTTTTGGAGATTGCCTACTATATTCATGTTTGAGATCTTGAACACATTTCAAACCTTTAAAAACTGTAATTTTTATTACTTTAATCTATCTCATCTAATAGCCTGTGGCAACATACAATTGTTTTGTGGAAGTTTGGGCAAGGTGATCTCTATAGATCCTTTCAACTCAGAGACTAGTTCCATAATACTTTGTACCATTCTTAAAATGACTGGGGACTTCCCTTGTACAAAAAGGAGTGGCCTAATAAGCTGGTATCCTAAAAGGTGTTCATTTTTATTTATGAATCATGGAGAGATGAAATATGAGGCTAGGAGGAAAACTTAGGTGAGAGGTGAAGAGACTTTACACTGTATTCAGATGAAAGATTGAAGTGGAACTCTGCAGAGACAACATGCAACACATGTAATAGCCAAGGGAGAGGAGAGAAAGAATTCAGGACTGTGTTGCAGGTTGGGTGAGTCTGGGTGTCTTAGGATTTTTTAGGGCATTCTTTAACAGTTCCAGGCATACTTTTTAAAAAATGATTGTTGTTCAATTACAGTTGTCTGCATTCCCCCTCACCTTTCCCCCAACCCCAGCCAAACCTACTTCCCTCCCTTTCTTCCATCTTCCCCCTTGGTTTTGTACATGTGTACTTTATAGTAGTTCCTGAAAACTCTCCCCACATTGTCCTCTTCTCCCTCCCCTCTGGTTATTGTTAGATTATTCTTAATTTCAATGTCTCTGGTTATATTTTGTTTGTTTTTTTCTTTTGTGGATTATGTTCCAGTTAACAGTGAAATCATATGGCATTTGTCCCTCACCACCTGGATTATTTCACTTGGCATAGTGCTCTCCAGTTCCATCTATGCTGTCTCTGTTGTGTAGTATTCCATTGTGTAAATGTACCACAGTTTTTTGATCTACTTATTTACTGATGGGCACTTAGGTTGCTTCCAGTACTTGGCTATTGTAAATTGTTCTGCTATGAACATTGGGTTCAAAATATATAAAGAACTCACATAACTCCATACCAGGAAGACAAAAAACCTAATTAAAAATTGGCAAAAGACTTGAACAGACACTTCTCCAAAGAGAACATACAGAGGACCCAGAGACATATGAAAAAATCCTCAGCCTCACTAGCCATCAGAGAGATGCAAATTAAAACCACAATGAGATACCACTTCACAGGCATGCTTTAATGTTTCTTGGAATTTTGGTTGGATATATGTCTATTCTATTCTGAAGGCCTTATATATTTTTAAATAAAGTAGATTAACTATTGGATGTAAATATTGGACATGCAGTACTCCATGTAGAATTGCTTTCCATCTTTGTGTATGTGGTTGTTGCTAATTTCTACTGGTTAGACCTTTGCTGAGAATGTTTTTAGAGGAAGTGATTCTTCAAAAGCATCAGTTTTTTATACATGGGTTATGTGCATTCAGCTGCTGCTCCTAGATGCTATTTTCCATGAATGGACAAGTTAAAAATTTATAATTTAAAAAAAGAGTAAAAAATTAAAAGAATATTAGCCATTATGAAGTTCCATTGCAAAAGTTAAGGAAGAATAAAATAAATGCAGGCACCTTCCAATGTTGTATTCACTTTTCTGAAATGGGTATAAGTGGTTATCATAGGCATATTTTTCCCCAGGTCTAATTTCAGTCTTGCTCTGGTTTTGAGAAGTCACATGATTTACAAAACAAGGCTAAGCAAGAACCTGGCTGGATGGAAATGTCTGTCCATAATCCACCTAATCCCAGAGAATCAAGATTCTGTGGCTGATACACCAGGGTGGTTCTTATGTGTTGTTCTGCAGCACAGATTCACTATGTAGCCTGATCTTTAGCCACTAGTATGTGGTGTCCACTGTAACTGTTTTTCTTTTCTTTTTTTAAAAAAAGATTTCATTTATTTATTTTTAGAGATGGGAAGGGAGGGAGAAAGATTGAGAGAGAAACATCAATGTGTGGTTGTCTCATACGTGGTTTCCACTGGGGACCTGGCCCACAACCCAGGCACGTGCCCTGACTGGGAATTGAATCTGCAACTCTTTGGTTCCCACCCATGCTCAATCCACTGAGCTACACCAGCCAGGACCTGTAACTGCTTTTCTAAGAACACATGATAATTTTGCTTCTCAATCTTCCTATTATGAGATCTAGTCCAAATTTCTGTGCTGCCATGGCATGGTGCCTGTGAGCTTCAGCATTCCTCAGAGACCATAGAGTGAGAACAGTGACATGAGGGACATTTTGGAATGTCTTACTGAGTGGCAAAAAAAAAATCCACAGAAGGAAATTAAGTCATAACAAGTCAATATTATGCACAGAAACCTTATGGCTATGTTTGTATGTTGACAAACTACTGTAATTAAATATATACATTCCACCCTGGCTGGGTAGCTCAGTTGGTAAGAGTGTCATCTCAATATGCCAAGGTTGCAGGTATGATCTCTAGTCAGGGCTCATACAAGAGTCAGTCAAGGAATGCATAAATAAGTGTAACAACAAATTGATGTCTCTTTATCTCTCTCAAAAATCAATAAATGAAAATTAAAAATATAAATAAATAAGTATATCCATTCCATGCTTGTAAGTTTATCAAAATGCATTATGTGAAAAATATTCATTTACAGGTCACATCAGTCTCAAGTACTTTGAAATCCATTTTCACGCAGATATGGGACTTCTCCTGGAAGTGGAAGATTAAGCATCATATTCTTATGACGTGATGAACCTAACCTTTGGTTCCCCAATAATAGATACAAAATGACTGACACTAAGAAACATTTTAAATGTACATACCTTCTTTTCACAGTTTAAATTCAGCCCTGCATATAAAGTTCATAAATAAGGAAAGCATCATTTAAAAGTTAATCATGGACAGAATCTAGCTATTAAAGTATACTCTCTGAATTCCTAAATTTTCTTAGCTCTCAGCTTCCAAATGGATCTGTGTTAATTTTCCTGGTCCCTGAGTTTTACTGATTATAAACAGATGTCCTCTGTTACCATCCTTTTTTACGGGCATGCTGTCATGCTTCCCTGGAAGACAAAAAGAAAAAGAAAAATAACTTCACTGCATTTTCACATCTCTGAACATTTATTGAGTCATAGGTTGAAATATAAACATAATTCTGCTGAGAGAAAAAAAGCATTAGTTTTATTCCAACATTTATTATGACACGTATACTATTCTTTTCTCTTTGGTTGACACTCATGTTCAAGAAAGAGCAAGGCACTGACTTGAGGTGTTTGGCTGACTTCCTTAAAGCAATGTCTCAGTAGAAGTGAGAGAAAAAGCTAGGTATGTGAGTGAGAGGCAGCTAGCTAGCTCTCCCATGCTGACCAAATGTGGCTGGCATTGCCATAAAAATGGAAAAGCAGATTTTTGACAAACACTGGGCTCTCTTGTGCTCTTACTGTATTTTGCTTTGGCAATGTTTAGGCTTGGTTTTTACAGCAGCAGATGTTTTTTAAGACTCAAAAGAAAAGAAGTGTATCAGATTCCATACCTGTGCCCATCACAAATGTGCTTGCCAAGAAGGCGCTCTATGTACTGAACACCCAGAGAGGCAAAAGACACACTCAGATGTCTTAAAAGGCACTCAGAGAATAATTTATAAATGAAAAATGAATTAATTCTCAAGGATGGTCAAAGTTTCTTCATTTTTAGTTCATTTTATCTTTAGCCATGAGGACATAATTTTATCATAAAAGAAGAAACTATTTCTGTGTTTTTTCTCTTTTCTGCCTAGGAATCCCCATCATACTGGGGGGCCCCGTGACTGCTCATCTACCCTGTATATGCTTTGAGGGTTGGGAAGGGCCATCTCTTCAATGCTTGCACCCCCACATCATCCTAGCATTTGTCTTGAACATGGTGAACACTCATTACATGCCTGGGCTTTACTGATTTCTCAAAGATACACTAGATTTGGAGCATTCTGATATTCCCCAGTGTCATCTGATATGAACTATGCTTTGTTGAGTGTTACTTTTAAAAAAAGGTAGACTCCATTAGTATAAAAAGGGTGAAATTAAGTGGATACACATTGCTGCAGCTGAGAGATTAAAAGGTTGCAGGGGATTTGGGATGCAGGGAACTGATAAACCGCTGTATTCAATGTGTCCAAATTATGGGAGGTAAAGACAGTGCTGGAGTGACTTCTGGTTTTTACATGTGAGATTTCATTTTATCTCCCATCACCAATGTACTATCTTTGGCTGTTTTGGATTTTTGTGGTGGTGTGTCATCCCAAAATTCATATCAGTACTCAAAATGTGAATATATTTAGAGGCAGGACCTTTAAAAAGGTAATTAATTATAAATGAGATCATTGGGATGGGCTCTAATCCAATCTAACCGATGTCCTTACAGGCAAAGTAGACTAGGATTCAGAGAGGGAAGTGTGAGTACAGAGGAAAGACCAAGTGAAGACACAGAGAAGCCATCTACAAGCTAAGGAGAGAGGACTGAGAAGAAACCAACTCTGCTGACATGTTGACCTTAGACTTCAAACCTTCAGAAGTATGAAAAGATAAATTTCTGTTGTCCGTGTTATTTTGATGGAAGTCTGAACAGACTAACCCAGAAGGACTTTTCCATTTTTGTGGTAATTGCAAACATAGTTAGAAATTATTTCCTTTCCTGTACCTGTACCCCTTTGCATTATGACTTTGTAGGTAGGGAGGTGAAAACTATCGACTATGGTTTGACTTTGTTGACTTGCTCTAGACAATAAAATGTATCAGAAGTAACTTTCTGCCAGTTCCAAGGCTAGACTTTTAATTTAAGTTTATTTTTCAATAACACTTGACATTCAATATAACTTTTTATTAGTTTCAGTTATACAGCATAGTGGTTAATAATTACATAATTTGTAAAATGACCCTCTTGATAATTCTAGTACCCACCTGGCATCATACATAGGAGTTACAATATTATTGACTATATTCCCTGTGCTAGGCTTTACAGCCCCATGACTATTTTGTAACTACCAATTTATACTTCTTAGTCCCATTACCTTTTTCACTCAGCCCCCAACCTTACTTTCATCTGGCACCTTTTGGTCTGTTCTCTTTTTCTAATTTGAACATTTCTTTGTTTGGTTCTTTAGATTCTACATATAAGTGAAATCATATGGTATTTGCCTTTCTCTGTCTGACTTATTTCACTTAGCATAATACACTCTAGGTCAATCTATGTTGTCGCTAAGATTTCAATCATTGTATGGCCAAGTAATATTCCATTGTATATATGTACCACATCTTTATCCACTCATCTACCCATAGACACTTAGGTTGCTTCCATATCTTGGCTATTGTAAATAATACTTCAATAAACATAAGGGTGCACATATCTTTTCAAATTAGTATTTTGGATTTTTTTAATGTATACCCAGAAGTGAATTGCTGGGTCATAATGTAGTTCTAGTTTTTAGTTTTTTGAAAATCCTTCCAAGGCTAGCATTAAGAGGTTTTTCACACTTTCTTGGACTTAGTACCACATAGTACCCACTTAGTACCACTTAGTGCCCACTTAGTACCCCTGTGCAGCCAAGTCACCCACTGAGCTGATCCCTCTTGACTTTAAGTGTACAAATGAGTCTGGCCCTAATTAGCATGGCCAGCTAAGTTCAACCCAAATTGTAAGCAAATGATTGCTGAAATCCTTTAAATTTTAGTGCTTTGTTATGCAGCAAAACTAACTTGTACCCTTTAAGTCTGATTTCATTTTCAGGTTACATAATTTAGGTTTTTCTTATAAATGTTTATAGTTAACCCCCCAAACCTGCACCCCCAGGACAGAAAGACATAGAAGCTAGAAAGTGATCTGGTTAAGTTGTGCCTATGCAATTTTGAAATGTAATTCTCATAATGTGACTAACATGCATAAAAGAGGACTTGCCCTCTGCTCTTCCCATAACTCCCAAACCAAGCATATCCTACGATAGTTAATCTACAAACATTCTGCATTAAATGCTGAAGAAGTAGTTCCATCCCTACAGAAGGATATGAGTCACCCTTCTTTAAGTTACTTCTGTAATTTGCTTTTAGGACCTTCTACTTTCAAAATGCTGTCACTTGTTATTATTTAATGAGAGAGTAGAAAATGGACTAAAAGAATTGGCACATCTCAATTCTCAACTTCTGAATGAGACTGTCTACTTTCTCACTTTGAGATCAAATTTATGCCCACCTGGGAAGGAGATTTATAAAATAGGGCAATTAGAGAAAAAGGTTGTGGGTCAGAACATGTCAAAGTTGGTTCTGACAGAGGGAAGTTGGGACTGAAGGAAGTTTGCTTTTCCTTTGTCAGTGAATTCCCTTCTAGGACGTGGGAACTGCATAGTTTTGTTCTTCTGCACTTTCTGGGAAGGGATTTTTAACTGTGTACTCTTGGAAGGATAGGAAGGTGAGCCACATGTAGATCATTTGTGGTAAATGTGGCTTATGGGCTCTTTGCCAGCTACAATCACTGGTTTTAACCGCTGTAAATCTATCATCTGTAAGACATCTTGTACATTTCTGAGACAGAGTAGTAAAGGAATCTGCCCCAGATCATTAAAGTCCTGTGTGTGGGAGGTCTGTGTGGGGGGAGGGGCTGCAGCATGTTTCACATCACCATTCCAGACCCCAACCCCTTGGTAAAAGCCTATGGCACTAGATTGCAGGAGTTTTCTAAGTCTAAACAGTCCCTGATGATCAATATATTTTTAAAACTAAAACTAAATTGTATCTGCAAAAGAGCACATTCATGTGTGCATGCACACACACACTCCATCTAACCACTCTCTTAGCCCCCACCCAAATAAAAACATGCCAAATGTTTTGGATCTGATTTCTCATTTCCTGAGAGCTGTTGGTATTATTTTACATGGAGAGGTTTGGTTGTAAAATGCGCTCTATCTGTTGTTGTAAGTTAGGCTGTGATATTCTTCAGTCTGAAGTCAGTTTTCTTTCTAAGAGCATCATCTTATAATGCATAACAGAAATATTTTGCTCCTTTGAATTAAAACCTTGATACTTTGCTTGATTTTTGTTTGACATTTTATTTTCCTTGAGTAGAGACAATTTAGTCTCAAAATATCAAGCAACCTCAAACTTCTCTACTTTAAAACCATCCAGGAGTTTGTAAAAATATAAAAGGTCATATCCTTGGGCAGGTTAATGCCCTCCTCACTATGATAGAGATGATTAAAACCTCCATCTGTCATACCAGGTTCACATCAAATAATGAAGATATTTGCATGAGATTTTACATGTTGTATCTCACTTCCATTTCAGTTATGTCCCAATATGCCCTTGAGATCCATGTGTTGATCCACCAGTTAAATGCAGCAGATGTGACTGCTACTCTACAAACAATCCCACTCTACAAAATGAGCCACTTTATCATTTTCTTTAAATCAGTCCCTGTTCCACCATGACTGATTTCACTCTGTTCTGTATTCTATCATGTGATTGGGGATTTTTTCTCAGTCCTTACTAGGGTTCTACTTTAGCATTTAAGGGAAGATCCTAAGATGCCTAGGATATCATGTAGACAAAAGCTCTGGGGAGTTTTCTCCAGTCTTTGGCCTTTTTAGTTGCTACCTAATGCCCACTGTCCCACTTAGCATGGTCCCTTGAAGGACTGTGGTTCTGTTGCTTTCACACCATTTATGGGCTCAGGAATCCTCACTCCACGTCCTCAGTGTGGGCAGTCCCACCTCACCAGGTGCACCATCCTACATGTTCCTTCAAGGTTTTGCCACCTTCAGAGCCCACTGTTGTAAGGCCTGCCCTTCCTCACTTGGAGGGTCTGTCCACTATTCCTCTTTGTTTCTGGCTGTTTTTGATCCCTTAATATAATCTCCTCTAAAAGATCAGAATTTTGGGAGGTAAAGAACCAATGAAAAAAGAGTTAAACACAAAAAGTCAGTACACACAAAATATGCATATCCCATCAATAAGCCAATTAACCTTCCATTTTTGGATAAGGAAAATAAAAGTCCTGAGAAGATGAGTGATGTATGAAAACCATAGAGCAGCTGCCTCACAGGTTTGGCTCTAAATGAAGTCTTCTGAACTCAGGTCGTGTGTTCTTCACACAATGGAAAACTGAACCCAGGGACTTTTAGTTTCTCAGTCCAAATAATTTTGTACAATGGAACTTGAGGTAAAGTCTACTCTATGGAAAAGAAGAGAAATTATTTTCTTTCCATGGGTAGTTTGACTCATCAGTCAAGCATTTTTCTAATCTAGTTTTAAGGCCATAGGCATCTGCTGTTGTTGGGAGGGAACTTCCCTTTCTCAGCACTACTTTCCAGGTATCTAGTGTGTCTATCAACAACATGTGGCAGGTTTCAATCATAACTTTTCTTTTTTTTGAATTATCATTTTTTATTGAATTCAATTTCTCCCATTCACATTTCCATTTCCTTTCTTTCTTTTCCTTATTTTTTCCCATTTTATTTAAATGATTGTTCAAGTCAGTTTTCTCCCCTTTACTCCCATTCAAGCCCACCCACCCTCCCCAACTTCCCTCCCAGTACCACCCTCCCCCTAGTTTTTATCCATGTGTCTTTTAACTTTGTTCCTGTAAACCCATCCCCTTTTCCCCTGAAACTCCCTCTTCTCTCTCCTCTGGTCAGTTTCTGCCTGTCCTCTAATGCAGTGTCTTTGACTATATTTTGCTTGTTTCTTTGTTTTGTTGTTTAGGTTCCTGTTAAAGGTGAAATCATATGGTATTTATCTTTCACTGCCTGGCTTATTTTGCTTAGCATAATGCTTTCCAGTTGCATCCATGATGTTGCAAAGGGTAGGAGCTCCTTCTTTCTTTCTGCTGCATAGATTTCCAATGTGTAAATGTACCATAGTTTTTTGATCCATTCATTTACTGATGGGCATCTAGGTTGCTTCCAGCACTTAGCTATCGTAAATTGTGCTGCTATGAACATTGGGGTGCAAAGGTTCTTTTGGATTGATGTTTTAGGATTCTTAGGATATAGTTCCAGCAGTGGAATTGCTGGGTCAAAAGGCAGATCCATTTTTAGTTTTCTGAGAAAATTCCATACAGTTTTTCATAGTGGTTGTACCAGTCTGCAGTCCCACCAACAGTGCACAAGGGTCCCCTTTTCTCCACAACCTCTCCAACACTTGTTGTGTGTTGCTTTGTTTATGATGGCCATTCTGACTGGTGTGAAGTGGTATCTCATTGTGCTTTTAATTTGCATCTCTCTGATAGCTAGTGATATTGAGTATCTTTCCATGTGTCTCTGGATCCTCTGTATGTCCTCCTTGGATAAGTGTCTGTTCAAGTCCTTTGCTCATTTTTTTAATTGGGTTGCTTGTCTTCTTAGAGTGGATTCATGTAAGTTCTTTATATATTTTGGAGATTAAGCCCTTGTCTGAGGTATCATTGGCAAATATGTTTTCCCATACAGTTGATTCTCTTTTTATTTTGATACTGTTTTCTTTAGCTGTGCAGAAGCTTTTTGTTTTGATGAGGTCCCATTTGTTTATTCTTTCCTTTATGTCTCTTGCTCTAGGGGACATGTCTGTAAAAAAGTTTTTGCGTGATATATCTGAGAATTTCCTGCCTATGTTCTCCTCTAGTACTTTAATGGTGTCACAATTTATATTTAAGTCTTTTATCCATCTTGAGTTTATTTTTGTGTAAGGTGTAAGTTGGTGTTCTAGTTTCATTTTTTTGCATGTTGCTGTCCAGTTCTTCCAGCACCATTTATTGAAGAGGCTATTTTTACTCCATTTTATGTCGCTGCCTCCTTTATCAAATATCAATTGACTGTAGAGACTTGGGTTTATTTCTGGGCTCTCTGTTCTGTTCCATTGGTCCATGTGCCTGTTCATATGCCAGTACCAGGCTGTTTTAATTACCGTGGCCTTGTAGAATAGTTCAGTGTCAGGTACTGTGATCCCTCCTACTTTACTCTTCTTTTTCAATATTGCAGTAGATATTCGGGGTCGTTTATAGTTCCATATAAATTTTTGAAGTGTTTGTTCTATGTCTGTGAAATAAGCCATTGGTATTTTAATAGGTATCGCGCTGAATGTGTAAATTGCTTTGGGTAGTATGGACATTTCAATGATATTAATTCTCCCAATCCTTGAACATGGTATATGTTTCCATTTGTTTTTGTCTTCCTTGATTTCTTTCCTCAGTGGTATATAGTTTTCTGAATACAGGTCTTTTACCTCTTTGGTTAGGTTTATTCCTAGGTATTTTATTTTTCTTTTTGCTATTTCAAATGGGATTTTTTCCTTGATTTCTGCTTCTGCTGTTTTATTGGTGATGTACAGAAATGCCTTTGATTTCTGGATATTAACTTTGTATCCCGCTGTTTTGCCAAATCGTTTATTAGGTCAAGCAGTTTTTTGGTGGAGTCTATAGGATTTTCTTCGTACACTATCATGTCATCAGCAAACAATGACAGTTTTGTTTCCTCCTTTTCATTTTGGATGCCTTTTATTTCCTTTTTCTTGTCTGATTGCTGTGGCTAAAACTTCCAATACTATATTGAATAAAAGTGGTGAAAGTGGACAGCCTTGTCTTGATTCTGTTCTTAGTGGAAAAGATTTTAGTTTTGTCCATTGAGTATGATGCTCGCTGTAGGTCTCTCATATATGGCCTTTATTATCTTGAGAAATGTTCCCTCTATTCCCACTTTGCTGAGTGTTTTTATCATAAATGGATGCTGTACCTTATCAAATGCTTTTTCTGCATCTATTGAAATGATCATGTGATTTTTGTCTTTGCTTTTGTTTATATGATGAATTACATTTACTCATTTGCGAATATTGAATCATCCTTGCATGCCTGGGATGAAACCCACTTGGTCATGGTGGATGATCTTTTTAATGTATCGTTGGATGCGGTTTGCAAGTATTTTGTTGAGGATTTTAGCGTCAGTGTTCATCAGAGATATTGGCCTGAAGTTTTCTTTCTTCGTTGTGTCTTTATCTAGTTTTGGAATTAGGATGATGTTGGCCTCATAAAAAGAGTTTGGGAGTTTTCCATCTTTTTGGATTTTTTGGAATAGTCTGTGAAGGATAGGGGTTAGCTCTTCCTTAAATGCTTTGTAGAATTCTCCTGTGAAACCATCTGGTCCAGGCCTTTTG
Organism: Tonatia bakeri; assembly: GCA_004024845.1. Classification (NCBI taxonomy): domain Eukaryota; kingdom Metazoa; phylum Chordata; class Mammalia; order Chiroptera; family Phyllostomidae; genus Tonatia; species Tonatia bakeri. The sequence goes on from PVIA01017724.1 coordinate 12,999, forward strand.
TGTACTGAGAGTTTTTTAATTACTTCTTCAATTTCTTTTGCTGTTATTGGTTTGTTCAAGTTTTCTACTTCCTTTTCATTGAGTTTAGGAAGATTATATTTTTCTAGAAATTTGTCCATTTCATCTAGGTTTTCAAATTTCTTGGTACACAGTTCTTCATAGTAATTTCTTACAATTCTTTGTATTTCTGTGGTGTCAGTTGTAATCTCTCCTCTTTCATTTCTGATTGTGTTTATTTGGGTCTTCTCTCTTTTTTTCTTGATGAGTCTGCTTAAAGGCTTGTCAATTTTGTTTATCGTTTCAAAGAACCAGCTTCTGGATTCATTGATCCTTAGAATTGTGCTTTTAGTCTCTATGTCATTTAACTGTGCTCTGATCTTGGTTATTTCTTTCCTTCTACTTGCTCTGGGCTGTCTTTGTTGTTGTTCCTCTAGTTCTTGTAGACATAGGGTTAGGTTGTTTGTTTGAAATATTTCTATCTTTTTTAGGTATGCCTGTATCGCTATGAACTTCCCTCTCAATACTGCCTTTGCTGTGTCCTATAAGTTTTGGGTTGTTGTGAGTTCATTTTCATTTGTTTCCAGAAACCTTTTGATTTCTTCCCTAATTTCATCCTTGACTCATTCATTGTTTTATAGCATGCTATTTAATCTCCATGATTTTGAGTGTTTTCGGTTTTTTCCTTGGGGTTGGTTTCTAGTTTCATTCCCTTGTGATCCGAGGAAATGCTTGGTATGATTTCAATTTTCTTGACCTTGTTGAGACTTGTTTTGTGTCCTATCATGTGGTCTATCTTTGAAAATATTCCATGTACATTTGAAAAGAATGTGTATTTAGCTTGTTTGGGATGGAGGGCTCTAAATAGATCAGTCAAGTCCATTTCGTTTAGGGTATTGTTCAATGCCACGATATCTTTGTTGATATTTTGTTTGGAAGATCTGTCCATTTTTGAGAGTGGGGTGTTAAAATCCCCCACTATAATTGTGTTGTTGTCAATATCTTTCTTGAAGTCCTCTAGGATTTTCTTTATGTATTTGGGTGGACCTATGTTGGGTGCATATATATTTACAATATTGATGTCTTCTTGATGGATTCTTCTCTCGAGTATTATGAAGTGAGCTTCTGGGTCTCTTTTTATGGCCCTTTTTTGGAAGTCTATTTTGTCTGTAATGAATATTGCTACCCCAGCTTTTTTTTCCATCCATTTGCATGGCAAATTTGTTTCTAGCCCTTCACTTTCAGCCTGTGCAGGTCCTTTATCCTGAGGTGGGTGTCTTGTAGGCAGCATATGTGTGGGTCATGTTTCCTTATCCATTCAGCTATTCTATGTCTTTTGATTGGAGCATTTAATCCATTTACATTTAAAGTTATTATTGATAGGTACTTATTCATTGCCATTTATGTACATGTGTTCCCCTCTCTCTTTCTCTTATCCTTCCTTTCCTTAAATCAGACCCTTTAGTATCTCTTGCAGAGCTGGCTTAGTGGAGGTATATTCTTTTAAACTTCTTTTGTCTGGAAAGCTTCTTATTTGGCCTTCTATCTTGATTGAGAGCCTTGCAGGGTAAAGTAGCCTTAGTTGCAGGCCTCTGGTTCTCATTACTTGGAATATTTCTTGCCATTCCCTTCTGGCTTGAAGTGTTTCCATTGAGAAATCAGCTGTTAGCCTTATTGGGGCTCCCTTGTATGTTACTTCCTTTTTCTCCCTTGCTGCCTTTAATATTCTCTCTTTGTCTTGAATTTTTGCCACTTTAATTATGATGTGTCTTGAGGCGGGCCTCTTTGGGTTCCTCTTGATTGGAACTCTTTGTGTTTCCTGGATTTGTGTGACT
>PVIA01017725.1:0-14771 GCA_004024845.1 Tonatia bakeri
ATTACCTTCTGACTATGAAACTGCTAGCTCAGTAAGCAAAAGGAGGCTGATTAAAAGTCACATCTATTCTAAAACCCTCAGAGACAGGGCCTCTCAGGGCCAATTCAAAAGGAGAATTCTTGCTACAGATTCTTCCACATTTTTTCTATTTCTATGAATTCCATGAGCAGGTGGCCACTACCTGAAGCTGATAATTACAGGCTTTATGTATGCTGTTCCATGAAAGGAACTTGTCTGTGGTGCCAGGACTGACAGGGAACTATGTAGCATATGTTTGACCTGGTAAAAGGGGAAAAATACCCTTTTGTTATGGGCCATAGGGTTTTCAAGGCTGCTATCCATGGCAAATGCTCAGCACACTTAAAGGCTAAGGGCCAAGCATACAACCTTTTAAGAGCTTGTCAATAGAAAGTCCATTCACTGAAAGCCTTGGCTGTCCCACGCAAGCGACGGGTAATCAGAGCCATATTGTATTCCCCCCTTTGTGAAAAGGTAAGAGTTCTACAGCTTCCACCACTGAAAATATTTAATATTGCACCTTTAATGATGCAATGATGATGGTGCTGATAATAATAATAGTAAAGAAAATGCTGCCATGGACTTTGCAGATTAAAATGGATATTTTGATCTTTGAGGCAATGTTTTCTTTTCCGGGATGGAGCAAAGCAGCCATTTGACAATACCTGAGGAAATGGCACAGCAGTTCTGGGCAGGAACATTGTGAAAGTTCCATTGGAATTACAGAACAATTGAAACAGGGAATTGGGCCCCAACTGGGTACTTACACCTTTCCCTCTCATTCTACTCCTGGTTCATGTCTGTTGATACCTCCCAAATAGACATTTATTTAATTATGGGTATTAACTAATATTGCATCATTATATTACTATTACTAGAGTTTTTGTTCAATATTAATAATCACTTATATAATTTATTATGTGATGCTCATAATCTAAATTAGATCACAAAGTGATAATATGAAAAAGTGGAGTGAATGAATTCCACTGTGATAGCAATAAATTTCATCTTTCTGATTTCTAAGATGATTATTTGAGAATATGCTAGAAACTACATATTTGTTGAACCATATGAACATTTTTGAATTAGAGACAAAATTGTGAAGTTTTAGAATTAGAGGATACCTTTGAGGTTATTAAGTACAAGTTTAACCTTTACAAACGAGTGAAGAGGCCCAGAGAGGTGTAATCGCCTCAGGTCCTACGTTCAGAACAAGGATCCGAGCTTCCCGACTCCCTGGAAGTCTTTCCACTAGAATAAACATGTGCCTTGCTTATTAATATTACCTGTGTGTGTTAGTTGCAAATTTTTATTGACTGAAAGAAAAGAAGGCCTAAATGCCTTTTTACTAGACCAGGTTCAGGATTGTTTCTTGTAACCCAGAGAAAACTGCATTCGAGACTGTGAAACCAACTTGATTCCAGCCTCAGGTGCAGCAGAGTACTTAACCTTGACTCAGAGGAGGCTCAACAACATATGACTGCACAGGCTGGGAACTTCGGCATTTCTGGCTCTCACATCATTGTGCCCGGAATCCTTACAGATGTTCGAGGGTGGTTATAACAGCAGCACCCAGTAAAGCTTCCAAAACCCCTAATAGATAACCAAGACACCTAAAGATCCCAACATGCCATTTTGTTCAGATTTCCACATAATACACAGATTCACATAATGATGGCTTGGACACATCATCCTACAAAGAAGAGTTGAATCATTGTGTTCTGCTAAGACTAACCCTACAAAGCTGACCCTACCATTCCAATATCCCAGAAGAGTGGAAAGGACAACTAGAGAGGTCAAAATGCAAGTCACTGTGTGAGAAACTTCCACCTTTATATGTGTACCCTTGCCAGTGGTGTAGAGATCTTCAAACTAAAGAAGCAACTTTTCTTACTTTTCTTGCACAGGGTTTTCTATGACTGTTGATTCCTGGAGTGTACATGTATTTCCCAGTTCTCTATAGTTCACTCTCTGTCTTGAAAAGTCCAGCTTGGGACATGAAGTCATGCATGAATACCATGCTCTGAAAGGCAGGGTATTGATACCTGCTAATTTATAAGCAATGTATTTATTTCTTCAAAAGAGTGTGTTACAGATTTGTGTCTGGGGACAGATGGCAGGATTTATCAGCTGGTGGTTGACACAATATCAGTTGAGCTCATGTTAAATCTGAAAACACTGCCTTCATGTGCATCTGTCTTCTGAATGGCTCCAGTCCTCACAAATATGCCTTCTTTTACCTTCCCTTTTTGCTATCCCAGGGCCTCCATCATAGGAAAGAGGGGTTCTGAGAGAGCTTTGTGACTTGTGAGTATGAACCACAGCCTGGAACCTTTCAGCCATAACTGAGCTGGACATGGAGCTGGGACCTTGGCATTAAGTTTGGGATTAGTTAGCTAAGGTTCTATACGAAGCACTACATACTGGTGGTTTAAACAATAGAAGCTTATTGTTAGTTTAGTTCTTGAGGCTAGAAGTTCAATATTAAAGTGTCAGAAGAATTGATTCCTTCCTAGGACCGTGAAGTTGAAACTGTTCCATAGTTGTTTCCTAGCTCCCAGTGGGTTGCTGGAAATCCCTGACTCTCTTTGGCTTGTAGGTATATCACCCCAATCTTTGCCTTTGTCTTTGCATTGAGTTCTCCCTGTGTGTCTATCTCTGGGTCTGAATTTTCCCTTTTTGTAAGGATGTGGTTTTATCAGACTAGGGCATACTCTAATGACCTCAACTGAACTTGATCATATGCAAAGACCCTATTTCCAAATAACATTCACAGGTACTGGAGGTTAGAACTTGAATATTTTGGGGAAGGGATACAATTCAATTCATAATAGAGCTTCTAATGTAGGTCCAAGAAAGACAATGAGAACAATGGGATTGGACAGATACAGTCCTAATCTCCCCTCTTTCCTACCCCATTGGGTGCTTCCTCATTCTACAGTCCTGCCTAGCCATTCCCTGGATGGGGTTTCCCAAAGGAAGCCCCCTGTTGGCCTAGGATGGGGTCGGGCTTCCTTCTGTCTGCTGAGGCCTTGGGCCTTTGCTCAGATTCTAGGCCTACATTTTAATGCTTCTGATACCCAGCAGCTGCATGGGCTTCTGATCCCAAGTAGAACAGACAAATTGTCTGTGATCCTGGTCCTCTTTATTTAAACTTACAGATGAGGCAATATCAGGGTTAAGAACGTGTGCTTTGAAGCCAGACTGTCTGCTCTGAAACTTCCTAGATGTGTCTCCTGGCAATTTGATTCAATTGTCTGTGTTGGTTTCCTCATCTATAAGCCCATCAGGCAGTTATAGCAGTGCCTGGCACATATAGTAAACACTCACTAATGTTAACTGATATTATTATCCCTGGCCCCATAAGCAAGCCCTGTTTCTTGGAAAGGCAGGCAGGACAAGGGCAAAGGGTGAAATATCAGGGTGAGGAGAGGGCCCCCAGGACAAGCAGTAGAGAAAACAAGCACCTGTGAGCAAATGCCTACAGTGGGGATGAGAGGGAGCCATGACTCAACAGTGAAGGAGCAGGGAGATGGGAGGACAGTGAGGGGTCAGGAACCATCTGGGCAGCAAACCCTTGGAGTTAGCCAAGCAAAGAGTCCGGGGAAACAGTTCAGTGTCTCTTGTGTGTTTCTTTTCTGAAAGTAAGATGATCTCAGAGTGTGGGCAGGCTTGAGCCTCAGCAGGCACATATGGAGGTAGACTGGTAGTATATGTGTGTGTGTGTGCATGTGTGTGTGTGAGAGACAGGGGGGGGGAAGAAAGTCATCAGGAAATTCTTGGTTCCAGTGCCCTGTTACATAAACTATGGTACTATATTCCATACTTATAATCTAAGAAGACTTTGGGGACCATCCTCACATTCACCCTTCAAACTCGTCCTCTGTTTTCACAATGTCAAGTCCATGTCTTTCATCCAGAACAGCGGCCACCCTGGGCTGCTGCCACCGCAGAGGCGCTCTGCTGCAAAATTCTCTGTTTCATTGTCACTGTTTGGCTATTACCCCACTGCAAAGGAACAGTTCAACAAATGAGTTTAAACTATTCACTTTCCAAATATTAGGTTAAGACTATCTGAAGTTTGATCAAGATACGGTGGATAAGAAATCACTGCCCCTCCTAAAAATTTAGGTTATGATTCAAGTGCTCTTTTAAGAAGCATTTCAGAATGTTGACTGTATGCATTATCCCAGTGCCCAGCAACCGTGGCATAGCTACATTTCGGCAGTCTTTTGTGATGAGAAATGTATGTGGGTGAAGCGTTTGGTCATTCAAAAAAGCACCAACCTTCTCCTGACCCTGCTATTCCCTTAAGGTACCACCCTACCTCTCGCCTTCCTTCTACTCCTCAAATTGTCAAGAAGCTAGTCTGTGCTTGTTTCCACTGCCTCACCACCCACAATCACATTGGACTGTACAATCCTTAACTCTTTGCATCCTCACCACCCAGCTAAAACTGCTCTTTGTAGGGTGTAATTATCACGTCACCAAGTCCCATGCTGCATAACAACCTCTAACCTTCCTGAATTCTCTGTACTGTTGTATAAATTTAAAACTCCTCTCCTCCTGAGGCTCCATGACCCTGAGCCACTCTGGGCTTCCCGTTTCTCTGACTGCTCCCCCTCTGGGTCCTTCTTTAGCTAGTCTATTAGCTGTAAATGAAGTGTGTCCAAAGTGTGTGTCCTCCTGCCCTTTTCCTCCCTCCTTGTATCTCTCCCTGGCTGTGTCTGGTTTATTTGACACAGAAGGGCTTCCAGTCAGTGGGGTTTTGGAAACACAGAATATGCAAAGCTAGGTATGTTTAGCCCTGGGACTTTGCAGAATCTCCTTATAGGAAATGAGAACAGGCATACCCAAGCACCAAAGCAAGATGAACCAGTGTAGAAATGTGACACTGGGGTGCCGTGCTTGGGTGCAGCTTAGGATAGAGGATGGGCACCAAAGTGCTTAACCATAGGGTAAAGGGGAGTCCACAGTGGTCTGTGGGCCAGCGTGCTTGAAGAAGCTTATTTCTGATTGTTGTTTCTAGCAGCTTCAACAGCGTTCCTTATCTCTCTATGGGGGTAAATACCCCTGTTTTACTTCCCCAGCAAGTCTTTATTACACTGGATACAGTGTATTATATACTTACGAGTCTACATCCACCCGTAGACTGTAAGATCTGTAGAGCAAAGACCACATATATCTTATACCATTGTATTTCCAATATCTAGACCAGTGCTTGTCCCATGGAAACAGCTAAATGAATACTTGTTGAAATAGTGAATGAAGGAAGCAGGGGGAGGATGTAGGAGAGGGTAAAGGAAGCTCATAAGTGGTGATGGAAGGAGACGTGACTTTGGCGGGGGTGAGCACACAATAAAATATACAGGTATTGTATTATGAGATTGTATACCTGAAATCTATATAATTTTATTAACAAATATCATCCCAATAAATTCAATTAAAAACTTTTAAAATTTAAATAAAAGAGAAATAATGAATAAACCAGGTTACCAATTTTGGAAATCAAGTAGGTAGAAAGTATGGAAAAGAAATCATATGTAAACCAAGGTAAAATTTGTACACACTGCGTACCATGAAGTCATGTAGCAATGTTAGAGGTGCACTGCAGTGTTGGAGGTGAACTTCCTAGCAGTCAAAGCAAAGAAAAAAATCAGTTACAAAATTTATAGTGCCTGTAGGACTTAAAAGAAAAGTTGCTCAAATGATGCACAGCTATCCCCGTGTTGACTGAAGAGAAGTGTCCCCATGGGTTCTCACCAAGAGCCACTGGCCGGGCTGGAGATGACGCACTCGAGGGTGTCCCTGTGTCAGATGCAGCCGCGAATGCCGCAGGGCTCCTGCACAGTGCCTCTCAGTGCGGGCCCACCGCACACCCTAGAGTGATTCTGTGACAGGAGGGCAGAGTCAGGTAGCCAGGTGCCCAGAACTTTGATGAAATGGCTTGACCCAAGGGTGGAATTTAGAATATGTAGAACAAGGTAAGATTTCTCTGGTCAAGTACCTTTGGGAAATATTGTATACTCAGATTATTTTGGATATTTGCATGCACATTAATATGTATTAAATGCTCTAAGAAGTCCCTTCAGTAAAGAAACTTGGTCTAACCAAGAATTTTACCAAAATAATTTTATCTTTTTATCATGTAATACCTGTTTACGTTTCAGGGAAACTAAAAGATGACATTTTGGGGAACGGTTGTCTAGGGAGATTGTCTCCAGGTGATATTCTGTGAATTTGGTTTCTCAGAACCCAGTTAGGTCAGAATCTATCCAGAGCGCTCCAGGTCATTCCTTTGGGCAAGAACTTGGAGTGCGGGTGTGCTCTGCTGTCAGTACAAACGGGCCTTTTGCTTTGATAGTCAACTGATTGGCAGGTCATCTACGGAAAATAAAAGCACCTGTCAGACTTTGTGCCGACACCCTCTTGAGGGTAGACCCAGGGGCAGGCCAAATACTGTCTTAGGAAACAGTCATGACTCCAGCCTGTTTAAGCCCAGTGATAAAATCTGAAGCAACTCAGTGGAGCACAGTCTCGAAATCTAACCCAGTCTGAACTTCAGTGATGGGATTCTTCCCAAGAACTCCTATGTGCTTCTAGCAGTGGTGAGGAACACACTGCTGTTGTTTTTAGAAATAACAGCTACCAGTTATCTTAACAATTGACTCTACTCACCATAGGTTAATGTGACAGTAATTCAGGATGCTTGATTTTTCTACTGAAACTTAAGATTTAAATAACTAAATCATAAAAAATCATACAATGCATTGACCCTTCTATCTGAGCAGGCATGCCTCAAACTAACAATAATGGGTAAATATAATTTCCATAGCAAGAGGGAGGAGAAACGAAGTTTGTCTCCTGGTATATTCCTTCCTTTTAACCAAGTGAAAAACCCCCCTGTAGTATGTCAGAAAATCATCCGTTAAATGAGGAACCAGAGACACTCACAGTTCAAATCATCCAGGCCAGATGGGAGAGAGCCCAAAGAAGGAAGAGGAAGACCTAACTTTCATTAATTTTTCTGTTACTAATCTCCTGGAAATTTCTAAACCATTTCCTGCCCTAACTTACTAGGTTTCATAAAATCAAGAAAGATCAAGCATCATATAAATGTATCAGGTAAGTGAGCTAAAATCAATTTTACATTCTGTTCTGGAGTTCATTATATTTTTGGCAGCAAATTTATCTCCCTAATTATGTTTTACTTCAGCTGAAATTAATTTTAATTGGTATTTCCTATGAACACACTGAATAGAAAGCAGGAAAATCTGCCTGAGATTAAAAATTGACCTTGAATAATCTGAAATTCACACTCACTATGGATGACCTCATCTACGCCCATGACTTCACCTATCCCTGATGCTCGGAGGGCTTCCAAATCAGCATGTCTCCTCCACCCTGCTCCTGAGCTGTGCATCACATCCAGGCTGTCTCTTGGACATCTCCACCTATGTGTGGCATGTGCAATGTGAGTTCATCATCTTTTCTACGGTTCTTCATCTCTGCTCCCACCTTCAACCTCAATGACTGGAACCACCTCATGCCCAACTGCCCAATCCAAAATCTGGAAGCCACTCTAGATTCCTACCTCACCACTGTCTTTCCTGAGACTAAAATACAAATTCCCTTGGCGTGACTTTGAAGGGCATTCACAGTTTAGCCCAGTGTTTCCCAGGGAAGGCTCTACTGGCAACTGGGGCACAACAATTTTCTTCTCTGTGCAGAATGCCCTTCTTATTCCTAGACTACCTGCTAAATGCCAGTAATGATCCCTAGTCACCATCACAACCAAAAAATGAAAAATGATCTTTTACATTTCCTAATGCTCCAGTGGGGTAATTTTGCCTCTAGCCGAGAATCACAAGTCTAGCCTTGCCTGCTTTTGCTGCCTTATCTCCCACTATACTCCTTCACAGACCTGGCATTCAGCCATATAGAACAATTTGCTCTTCCCACAAGTGCTGTGCCCTCTCAGAGCAGGCCTCTGTGCCTTTGCACATGCTGTTTCCTCTGTTGGTAACATCCCCTTTCAGCCCTCTCCTTATCAGGTCAGACAGAGTTCATGGGTTAAGATCCAATTCAAGCTTCTTTGCCTCTGTGAAGTCTCCCAGCCAACCCCCAACTGTGGGGGAGCTTTGTCTGCCAATCCCCCTGCCCGCCACGGATCAGAATAAGTCTGCCAAGACATGATCTGCTTGGGGAGGAAAGGTGGCCGATCTCTCAAAGGAGAAGGACCAAGAGCCTTTTCCTCAGTGGGCTTTTATTGGGTTCGTTTAAACAGGAATTCAGGTAAAGCTCATTACTTATTGCCCGGAAGTAAGGATCAAACAATAGATAACAAGGAGCTCTGAGGGCCTGTTTTGAGTCAGGGTCAGATAGCTAAAGAGCTGTGAGAACTTTAAGGGACAAACCTACTTCTTCCTTGGACCCTTATCATTCAATTGAGAGCATTCTAAACAAAGCAGGTTTCACAGGATTTTACATATTCTTTCTTAGGCCTGATCACCCGGGGAACCCGCTGCCCTTTTCAGCACAGGGCTGCACCACCCTCTGTCATAGTTTCAGGCTTAGGTGGAACAAGGGAAGTAAGGCAGCCAAGAGATTAGGAGATTTTCTCACAGACAATGAGGACTCAAGCTATGTCAAAGCCAAGGGGCGAGGGTCCATTACCCCCTTTTGCTGTAGCCCCAAAAGTCCTTCCTTGGGGGCCTCCCACGTGATCGTGCCTGTCTTAGGTTGTTCCCCCCTTGGGGAATCTTACCCATCATTGGCTAACCAACCAAGCATTGGGGGCCAGGTAGGGTGAAGTAAAAGGAGCAGAAGCAGCGCTCCTGCCAGGGAGATAAGCTTGTCTCCTTGGTGGCTTATGGTTCCAAGGTTGTTCCCTCAGCCTTAGCCTTGGCAGGGGTTACAGCTTCTGAAACCAGTCAGGGCAGTTGCCAACACCCAACCACAGTGACCCCTCATCCTTGTAAACTCAGGTAGTAATCACTCCCCTTTGGACAGTTCTAGACACACCAAACCTCAAAATAGCTGCCATGCCCACATTCTGCTTTGAGGGAAACTGCACTCCCCAGAGACCTGCCCTGTGTAAACCAGCTCTTTGTAGACCCAGTGATTGCCTTGCAACTGGTAGCCTCGGAGAGGCTCCAGGTGTGGGAGCAGGCCACCATCGACCAGTATTCCATGAGGTGTCCTACTTTAAAGAGATAAAGATAAACTAGGTCCATTATATGTTCTCTCTCTCCCTCTTTCTCACTCTCATTTATATTAAGAAGTACAAACAGAATGTGCCATTTGTCAGGAGCTGTTGCTGCTTAGAGGTCATAGGGTAGGGCACCATGAGAAAAAGATTAAGAGTCAAAGTCCACGTGGACCATGAGAGAAGCGAGGAGACCAGCAGAGTCACAATGTCGCACATGACCTGGAGTCCTTGCTGCCATGCCCCACCGGTCCCCAGCAGCACTGGCAGCAGTGCTGAGGCCCCAGGGAAGAAGCATGGAGGGACAGCAGGGTACTAGGACTGCTGAGCAAATGACAGTGACTCCTAGAGTGGAGGCGGCGCTCTTCACACGGGGCTGCCTCCAAAGACCCGCCCCAACCGGACCGTTACGGGTCCACAGGCCCTTTTCCTTTTTGTCGCTGCATGCTAACCCAAAGAGGACAGGCTGACTAAAGGGAAAGCTGTTCCTACTCTGCTTCCACCCAGCCATCCCTGTGGTTGCAGGCACGTGTTTCGGGAGCACGTTTTCCCACGTGTAAAACAGATGAGTGAGTGCCTGCCCTGCCTGAGACCTTACTCAATGATCAATTAACAGCATGACTGTGAGCAAGTCATTTGACCTCTGTGAGCTCAGTCTCCCTAATTTTAAAATAGGATCAATGAAACCCACTTCACACAGAGGGCACAATAATCAAAATAGAAACTGAATATAGAAAATACCTTATATACTGATAATTGCTATATAAGTCTATATAGTTATTATTATTTCCTTTTTCCAAGCCTTATAAGCATCATGGAAGATAGTTTTATTGGTATTTATAATTGTGCATATGGCATATTTACTGGCACTATTCTAAAGCTTACTCAATTCTACTGACTTGGTATTACTTAAACCTCAAACCTCCCTTTACACTATTTTGTAACTAAAGATTGTCATTTAAACTCAGCAGTCTCAGTTATATAAGGGATTACTATACTTATAAGAAACATTTATCATTCTCTTTTTTATCACAACATTTTGAAATCCTTTTACAGACTATAAATCAGTGACTTTTTCTGCTTGCTACCCACTGCTTCAGTTTAATAATAAATGGTTTAGAACCCTTATATAGCTGTGGAGCAGCTTTTTCAAGATTGTTTATTATATGACTCCCATTAGTAACCACTGATATTTTTTCAAATTCTTTTGTGCACCCAGAACTCCCAAAGTCCCTGAACCCTGAGCATCACTCTTGATCTTTTTCTTTCCTACCCTTCAATCAGTAGGATTTGTTTGGTCTATCTCATAAATATCACTAGAATGAGTCCACTGCTGTTATCCTAATCCAGACCACCCGTGTCCTTCACCTGAAAGCCTACAGTGGCTCGGCTCCCTGGCTGGTCTCCCCCTGCTCCATCCCCCGTGCAGGTGCTGTGGGTGACACAGTGAGTAACACAGGCAAGGTTTGATGTTCCACTGCCATGAAGATATTCTATACCAGTGGACTAAGGAAAAAAAGGTCTACAAGAGACCCTCAATTTGCAAATTGTGATGAAGACTAACGGAGAAACAAGCACAGAGCTGAAATAGAGAAGAATATAGGGGAAGGGGCATTGTAATTATAAAAGGTAGTCATGGAGAACCTCTCTGAGGAGATAACTTTCAAGCTAAGACTGCAAGAATAAAAGTGTGCCAGGAGCATGCTGGGCAGGTGCAAAGGATCCAGGAGGAAGGCATATTTGAGAACCCAGGAGAACCTAGGGCAGTTGCAGCTGTCATTCTTCATGTCTGCAGGTGGAGTCAGTGCCCCCTGCCCTCAAGCACATGCAGCAAATTGTGTGGAAGTGAGAAGGCGGCACCCACCTAGCTGGAGAATTGCCCGTTCGACAATGTAAATGTGATTATGTTACTTAAGCAGCGTCACGACTTCCCATTGTCCCTAAATGACACACATCTTTGTGTGTGTGTGTGTCAAAGATTTTTCATTGTATTTTTTCCATTACCATTTATCCCCCTTATGCCCTCTTCTGCCTTCACCACCCCCTCCCCCTGCAATAACCACACTGCTTTTTCCTACCTGATTCCCCAGTCTCACGTGTTCCCGCTCTCTTTCTCATTCTGCACTGACTTTCCCATGGTTCCCTGAATGCACCATGCTTTCTTGGGTCCAGAACTTACCTCCTCTGCTCTGCTGATTAGACCACCCTTCCTCTTCCTTCACTTTATCACCCCTTTATCACGTTTGAAGCCTTAGCTTAAACATTACTTCCCCTGACAAAACCTGTCATAACATGTGTCTGGGAACTTCTACCTCATTCACACTGACCTTTAGCTGCTGCATATCTGATTCCAATTACTGCAGTCACTTCAGATCTCTAGGAAGGAGGTTCATGGTGTGTTTTATGACTGCTTCCGGTGTGGTTGGCATTGTACCCATCAACTATTCTTTGGCTGAGGATCTCAAATTGTTCTGCAATAAACTAATTATCTTTTAACACTCTTTCTGATCAAGTGACATATACCTTGCCATAATTCAGAATGGCAGCTCTGTCCACACTTTTATCCAAAGCGGTTGCAGATGTACCAGAAGACCACCTCCTAAAGGAGACCCCAAGACAGAGTAATGAATAGTATGGCTACCAACTCTTAGTGTTAGCAAAGTCCATTTGGAGGCTGTGAGGTATAGAAGGAGGAGAAGTGAATCCAGGTTCCTAGTATCATGTTCCCAAGCTAATACAGGAAACAAATGCTGACACTCACCTTTGACAGAAACCTTCTACAGGTAGAATCCAAAGGCCAGGGCGTGAATTTAAGATGCCCAAAATCCTGCTACAGTGAAATACTGCTTTATATCAATTTCCTTTCACTAATGCTTGCATGCAACCAGCCCTTTCTAAAGCATCTGGTTTTCAGAAACATGACAGCATATTTGTATACCCACATGGATGTGTACTGCTTGAGACCAAACCTTAAAATAATAATGAATATTTATGCTTCTGAGAAGAAATGTCATGAAGTAATGCAAATGCAAGTTAATGATTTATTAGTTAACAAATGCCTCACACTTGACATTTTGTCATATTGCATATTCAGAAAAGACAAAGCGAGGGTATAATAGAGTAGCTGCCTTACGTTACTACGTGGTCCCAGAAGCCTGCTTCCCTTCAGTCTACTAGGAACCACTTCAATGTTCCATTCCAGAGTCAACTTGTAAGAGATATTCCTACAGAAATGTCCAGCTTCTCCCGTTAGTTCTAGAGTTATCAGCAGTATGAGTGCCGTTTATTTTACGTACACAATTACTTGTTTAAAAAACAATTTGTGGTGATGTAGGTATATGTATAAAACAAGATCAAAAGTAAAATTATAGGAAAGAAGAGGCAAAGGAGTAACAAAAAATAGAAAAGCAAGATCAGTGATTTTCAATGGGTGAGCCACAAGAATTTTTACTATTTGGTCAGGGGCACTGACCTCTTTCCCCTTAGATTGTCAAAAAAAAAAAAAAATGACAACAGCCAGCACAACAATAGCTTCCCAGTGTGAATGAATAAAAATTATACCTATATTATACCTATTCTTTTGTCAGATCGTCAAAAAATATATTTTCTGGTGCACCGCAGAATTTTAATAATTAACTCATGCGTGCCATGAGATGAACGAGGTTGAACATTGCTGAGTAAGATAAAGCTGGCAGTGAGCAATTACACTGTTTCCAGGGTTTTCAGTTTCACTGCTGTTTGACATAATGCAATTTTTGTATGTGTGTTAGAGAGATTCATTATTATTCCCCACTCTGCATATCATTATGTTTTTTAAATTAAAAAACAACTTTTTCTAGCGTTCACCAACATTTTTTCCTAATTTTATTTGTAAGTTCATAAAAATAGACCATAGTTGATTCTAATGTCAGCTTTGGGGTCATTGGGAGTAAATATTCTTTTAAATTCTTCTATATTTAATAAATATGGTCAATGAATTTAATGTTGATAATATTCTCAGTCACCTGAATGACGTTCCCTGGTGAAGGTAAAAGAAATGTGACATTGTCCATCAAATCATTTGATTCTCCCAACAAAACCCTATAGCTCACAATTCTTGACAAGGGACCATCTGCCCTCTGCAGAGCAGACACCTCTGAGCAGCCTGCAGTGCACCTTCCAGGGCTACATTTTCCCAACCAGCCAAGGCGCAAACTGTAGTCAGGTTTGAAGGCACCATAACGGTGATATCCTAGGAAACCACTAGGTGGAAGGGATTGGTTTCTCATTTCAGATCTTTGTTCTCTCTACCCAAGCCATCCCCTCCAGTGTACCAGGGCTTTAGATTAAGTATTTGTTCTGACTTTTTGTCATTGCATCTTCCAGATAAGTTTGTTCTTATTGTTTTCTCTTACAAAGAGACTCATTTTGAAGGGCACACCAACACATTCTCAACAGTTACCCTGAAAGAGAAAACATTATATTTGAAATGAGAAGGGTTAATTATTTAGACCTGCTTCTTATGTGTAGGAGCTGTCCTCAAGGATAGTTGGTTGGGTCAGAGGTCAGCAAGTAGGCTGTGTGTGACTGGTAAAGGCAGGGTCCTCGTGGCCTTGGAAAGTTAATGCCAACAGTGCAAGCAAGCTGGTCCACACATGCAAATGTGACTGCAGCGAATCATAGGGAGGTTTCCTTGAAGTTGTGAGTTTTGAGCCATGCTTTGGAGGAGGACGCGGGTGGGGGCAGGAGCTTCTTGGGGCCAAAATGGACATCGCCAGGGTCAAAAACAGGAGAGGCTGGGGGCAGAGGTCCATCCTGCCATGGCACAGAGCAGCTGTTTCTGAGGAGGAATCAAAATGGACCCTGGAAATACAGCTCCAGCCCTGTTGGCCACAACCACCAAAGATTAAGGAAAAAGTGAGAAGGATGTCAAGTTCTAGACAGGATGGATATCACTCAGCATTAAGCATGAGTAAGAGTTCTGTAGCTCTTGCTGCCCGGATGATGAGGCAAGAAGTCTATATTGAGGAGCAATAAAAACAAGAATCACAATATGATTAGAAGGCTGGCCTGAGTACACGTGTTTACATTTGAAATGATCAACACCAGGAAGCCCCTGGAAATTCTTGAGAGAGAAGTGACATTACGCAAAGGGGGTTAATGAAGCCTATTCTGACGGCTGTGTCTGATGAATCGAAGAGGAGAAACTATGTGTGTGGGGGGCGGGGTGAGGGGGGGCAGCAGCTCAGTAGTTGTGTCTGCAGCCCAGGAACACTGTTGTCTGACCCTTGCTGATTTGGTGCCAAACCACAGGATCAAGCTTCCTGGTCCAATATAGTAGGCATCAACTTTTCAAGTTGGAAAAACTTGTGAAAAGATTAATGCAGTCTATTGATCTCTTGCCTCAAGAAATAGTCCACAGTATCCTGACCGGTGTGGCTCAGTGGGTTGGGTGTCCTCTGACAAAAGTGAAAGGTCACCGGTTCCATTCCCAGTCAGGGCACATGCATGGGTTGTGGGTTCAGTCCCTGGCCAGGGTCATATAGGAGGCAGCCAATCAATGTTT
>PVIA01017726.1:0-14819 GCA_004024845.1 Tonatia bakeri
TCAATCTTATCTCTCCAGGCTGGGGACTGCTGTGCCAACCGGTGAGATGTGTCTCCCTCTTCCTCCCTGCCTTGGTTTACTATCTATCCTACCTAAAAAAATGATTGCATATTAAATGTCTGATTTAAGTCAGAATTTCTCACCACTGATGTAGCATTCTATATGGAAAGCTCATTCTTCAGAGTAGAATGATGCACAACTTTGTCACATATTTGTTCTATTAACCTTTTCTGCTTCAATCAGGTAATTCAGAACATGTTTTATATAATTGTTATGATTATCACCAAAATTAAAGTACAAGATAAAATCATTTGGGGGGAAACTTGAAAATACCTAAAGTAAACTCCTAAGACTCTGCCAGCTCCAGCAGGGAAGACAAGAGTTCAAAGCTGTAATAATTGAAATTGAAGCCAATGGCTGATGAAGTCACTGCCCCCTGATCACACCGGGTAGTAGTCAACTATTCAGCCATTTGTATTGTCAATTCTGTTGTACAGACTGTAAATATATGCTAGTATGCAAGGTATATAAATACCCACACACAATAAAGATACATATTTAAAAGAAGCGGCTTTGGCCTTTAGTCTAGACTTTCAACTCTCCTACATACTTGTGCAAAAGACACTCCTTTTTTTATAATGTGAAAACCATTTTCTTTTTTCACTTAGTGGACACACCCTCTCCCGATCTGCATGGCCTAGCAAAAAGGTGGATCAGGAAAAACACAGGGAGGAAGAGAGGGAAGGAAATATCCATGGAGCACCTACCATATGTTGTACAAAGTATCATAACAGTTAGTTTATTTAAGCAACTCTGCAAGGGAAGCAACTGTTCTCATTCAGGCTCACCATACAAATAAGTTTTTTTCTATTATACTTTGCCCTAATCTAAAGATACTTTCACAGGTAGCAGCACAAAGTTCGTAGTCATAGCTTTGGCAGGCACAAGCCTGTGGCAACATGATGTCAGCATCCATGTACCTGCTCAGCGATGCGGCAAGGATCAGGAGGTCACCATAGGATTTTGAGGACAAGCCCAGGGTGACTCCTGAGAGCTAACTTAGTTTATGTGTAACAAAGTGGGGTAAAAATGCTAGTCATGTGAGGGCTGATAATAAAGATAAATGAAAAGGACAGAAAATTAAACCGTATGGCACAGCAAAGCAGTATTTATAATGGCTCAACACATGCCAAAAAAAGTCACTTTATGTGTTTTTAACAATCAATCCAGCTGCATTTAGCTAGATTGGATATGTATACTGCCAAAGTAAAAGTTTTTTTTATGGTATCTCAAAAAAATTAAATTGACAAGAATAAGTTTTGGGGTGGTTTGTTATAATTCAATATGTAACTGATACAGGAAACAGTATCCAAAAAATACAGTTTATAGCAATACTAAAAAGAGATTTTTAAAATGAGGTGAAGACTATGCAATAAATAAGAAATAATACAATAAGATTCTGATTAGCTGAAGTTTTAAGTTTTTCAAATGAAAGTTGTCACTTAGTTAGTACCAAGCATAGTTAATAAAAAAGGGAGCATACTAAATACATTTGTTTTTTCTTCTTTAATTCCAAAAATGAACACAAATTCTGAATTTGAGTTTCAAAGGGGAAACTTTTCAATTCAAAAACCAACCCATCTAAGCTATTATTCTTATTTGAAAGTAAATGAATAAAATTCTTGTGCATGCAAGTATTCATAGAAGTATAGGAAATACACTCCGAACACATATTTTCTGAAAAAAAAATATTCAAAGATCTACCCAACTAAACCAAAAAACTAATCAAAATGATTTGTAAATGGGAGTAATATATGATAAATAAATAACATTGAGTCATAAAACCTTTATCATTTACAATTGCCTTTTTAAAATGAGATTACTACTAGTTACCTAGTGAAACAAGCAACCGTATGTGCAAGACAATAGGTGGCAAAGAGAGAGCCCATTAGAATGCTTTCGTTCCTAAGTATTAAATTCTCTAATAAGACAGATGGGGTGCTGTGAAGAAATGTTCCTCTACTCTTCTAAGTTGTTCTGCCTGGTCTAAGGATTGACATGAGACAGAATAACTGTAGAAAAATCAAATTTAGTTTTGCACATAGAGGGGTTGTTTAAGTATGTGGAGGCCCAAGGACAAATTTAACAGTTGAGGCTGTGGACCCTGGATTAAAAAAAAATACCTATGAAAAGGGGCTTCTGGTGGTTAACTGGGCTCAAATTTATAAAAAATAGAGAGAGAGACTAGCCTGGCAGCCATTTCTACACAGGGGCCTCCCGTGGGAACTGCATTTCAGGGAGGAGCCTGCACTGAACTAGCTGCCCTACACTGTTTCTGCCATCTGAGCCAGCCCTTATAAGGGAGTTCTTGGAATCCTGTTTCAGACAACAGGACTGATGCTGTCCCCATACAACTGAAACTGCACAGCTATATTCCCCATTTGCTTCTTCACCAACTAATCAGAGCAACTCTATTCTAACCAATCAGGAAAGTGCCTTTTGAACCAATCAAACTGTGAGGATTTGGAGAACTCATTTCGATGAGGAGGGACCATGGGAGGAAACATCTGCCTATCTAAGACAGCTCCCATCTTGCTTTGGAAGAGTACTTTCCCTTTCCGCCAAAGACTGAAAACTGAAGGCTGCCTTTCCCAGACTGAACTAAAACACAAAAGATGGAGCAGAGCAGAAGGGCACAGAACAAAACAGAACAGAGCAGAGTGAAGCAGATGGGCATGGGAGGAGACCAGTGAAGGACAGAGCAAATGTGTTCAGCTAGAAAGGTGCCTGGCCCCAGGTCTCCTGGCTCAGGGCCCCTTCACAGCTCTGCTGTATCCCTATCAGTGAGTAGCAACCATCAGTTAACAGGGCTTATCTGCCATCTTGAGCTAAGGGCAAAAGTGTAGTGGTTTAGGGCTGCAAAAGTGAGGAAACCATTTCACATGAAGATGGAATTCTTAGAATTCTGAGACTGAGATTATATCCAGTTTCAGTACCCAAACTAAATGAAAATTCAATGCAAAGTACATCTGTCAATTAGCTCAATGAAAGGTCAAATATTGGGCTGATCAAAATGTTCATAGGTTTCTTCCACAAAATGTAAGACACAGTTTTTCACTTTCACCAATAACTTTATGGGTTTGGATATTTTTTAGTATGTCAGCTATTTCCTAAATGGTATGACATTGATTGCTCTCAATTAATATCTCAATTTGATTACTGTCAACCTCAAGTGATCTACCCGACCATGAAGCATCATCCAATGAGAAATCTCTAGCAAGAAACTTTGTAAACCACTTTTGACACATTCGATCAGTCATAGCACCTTCTCCATACACTGCACAAATCTTTTTGTGTGTGTCTTTCTGTTGCATTTTTACCTTTCTTGAAATAACAAAGTATAATATGACTAAAATGTTTCACATTTTATTTGATCTTTATTATTACAATGACTACACTACTCCTACCCTTTGCATGGATGGAACTGAAGAGCACTATGCTAAGTGAAACAAGCCAGGCGGTAAAAGACAAATACCATATGATCTCACCTATACATGGAACCTAATCAACAAAACAAACAAGGGAGCAAAATAGAACTAGAGACAGAGAAGTAAAGAACATACTGACAGAGACCAGAGGGGTGGGGGAAGGGGTGTAATGGGGGAAAGAAGGGGAAGGGTCATCAAGGAACATGTATGAAGGACCCATGGACAAAGAGAATGAGGGGGATTGAATGTGGGAGATGGTGGGTGGGTAGGGCAGAGGAGAGTAATGAGGGGGAAATGGGAAAACTGTAATTGAACAATAAAAAAAGGAAAAAAATCACTAATTTTGATTAGTGCTTTTTAATGCATGCTGATATGACAGCTGTCACAATAAAATCTAACAAAATTATTTCAAATGAAATTTAAAACAACTAAACATTACTAGAATCTTATAGGGATGAGGGTAGGGGGAAAACAAATGAACTTTTTAGCCAATCCAGTATCTAACTCCTTGTTTTACTATAAACTGAAAAGCTTCACAAGGCATTGGAAGAAAAAGAATACCCAACAAGAAGTGAAACCCCTTGGGAAAGTTTATCTGCCCACACAAAGGAAGAATTTTTCCTTGGTGCTATATTTTTCAAAAGGAAATAAGAGATTTTTGATAATGAATGATAATCTAATAAAGTATATTCTTAAATACACAGTCTTAATATTATATTAATCTTAACTTACTATAACTAGGCTTGATTCAGAAGGATTGTAAAAAGATGACTTTACAATACTAAACTATAAATGTGGGAAAGCATTTTATCTCATAATATAATACTCGTCTGGTTTCCGAGAGAGAAAAAAAAAATGAAGTTCAGTATGTTTACCTAATAATCAAATCTGGTGTTCCAAAGATGGTTTCTCATAGCATGTCAATAAATACTTACTAGATAAATGAAATAAATGTGTTTTTGTGATTATACATAGCTATCAGTATGCCAACATGAGCACACACTATCTCCGATGCCTTTGCATTCTAATTTCTTACTGCAGAGCTTTCTTTAGAAGAGAAAGATGTGTTGCATATCCGAAGTCTCTTTGACAAAGAAAACATTTTCTTGGAGAGATATTAAAATACTTTTTGATTCTTTAATTGTATTTTTCCATTACCACTTATCATTATACCCGCCTAGCCCCTGTAATCACCACACAGCTGTCCACGTCCATGAGTCTTTTATCCCTTTTGCTTGAATCCTCAGCACACTAACACCCACAGAGCTGTCATCCCACTCTCTATCTATGAGTCTCTCTCTGTTTTCTTGTTGCATCAGTTTATTCATTAGATTCTACATATGAATAAAATCATATGGTATTTGTCTTTCTCTGGCTTGTTTCACTTAGCACAATGCTTTCAAGGACCACTTATACTGTCCCGAAAGGTAAATTTTTCTTCTTTTTTTAGTCAAGTAGTATTCCACTGTGGATGTTTTATCCACTCATCTACTGATGGTCACTTGGGCAGCTTACATATCTTGACAATTGTAAATAATGCTGCAATGAACAAAGGGGTACTTATGTTCTTTAGAATTAGTGTTTTGGATTCCTTCAGATATATTCCCAGAGGTGGGATCAATGGTTCAAAAGGCAGATTGATTTTTAATTTTTTTGAGGCTCCTTCACACTGCTTTCCACAGTGGCTACGACAATGTGCATTCCCACCAACAGTGCACAAGGGTACCCCTTTCTCCATATCCTCGCCAGCTCTTGTTGTTGACTTATTGATAATAGCCATTCTGACAGGTGTGAGATGATAACTCATTATGGTTTTAATTTGCATTCTGCTGATGATTAGTAATGTTGAGAATCTTTTCACATGTCTATTTGCCATTGTAAGTCCTTTTTGGAATAAATCTAATCAAATACATGAAAGACCTGTACTCAGAAAATTGTAAGACACTGAAGAAAGAAATGAAGAAGATATCAATAAGTGGAAGCATATGCCATGTTCATAAATAGGAAGAATTAACATCATTAAAATGCCCATGTTACCCAAAGACATCTGTAGATTCAATGCAATTTCTATAAAGATTCCAGTGACATGTTTCATAGAAGTAGAACAAATATTTCAAAAACTTATATGGAACAACAAAAGGCCTCACATATCAACAGTAATCCTGAAAAAGAAGAACAAAGTTGGAGGAATCACACTACTAATATGAAACTATACTATAAGACCATGTAATCAAAATAGTTTGATATTGGAATAAAAACAGACACTTTGATCAGTGGAACAGAGAGCCCAGAAACAAACCCATACCTTTGCAGTCAATTGATATTTGACAGAGGAAGCAAGCACATACAATGAGCTAAAGATAGTTCACTCAATAAATGGTGTTGGAAAAATTGGACAGATACATGCAGAAAAATGAAACTAGACCACCTTCTTATACCACACACAAGAATAAATTCAAAATGGATTAAAGATGGATGTTAGGCCCAAAACCATAAAAATTCTAGAAGAAAACATAGGCAGTAAAATCTCAGACATTGCTTGCGGCAATATTATTTCTAATTTATCTCCTCAGGCAAGGAAATAAAATAAAAAATAAACAAATGAGACTGTTACTGGGAAGACCGAAGTCTAGGAGGGGATCCCCCTCCTCGGTTTTTGCCTTGCTCACAAGAAATGAATTCAAACAAGAGACAATCTGTATAGTGGAATTGAGGTAGCAAGTTTAGTTATGAAATATAAAAGAAATAAGGTAGCAAGTTTGTTCTATACATTTGAACAAATTTATACGGAGGCTACAAGTATCCACTCATCTAATCTGAGTGCCTCACGCATATTGGGAAATGAAATTGCAAGTTAGTCTATATGCTTGAGTGAAAAAGCTACAAGTGTGCACCCAGCTAATCTGAGGGCCTTAACTTTTGGGATTCAGGGGTTTTATATGTTAACCAGCTTTTGGATTCCTCCTCATTCTCCCCCTTCCAGACTTTGGGATTAATATAGCTATAAGCCTTTCTTTCTTCAGCTAGTGAAATTGGTTATAGAAGCTTTCTTTCCCAGCTAGGGAAATCATTACAAAGGCTTTCTTTTCCAAGGCAGCAATACACACAGAATTTGATCAAAGGCTCCCTTCTTCCTGTGCTATCACACAGTTCTGCTTGTAATTCTCAAAACGCCTGGCAATCTTATTGGACCAGGCTGAGGACTGCTGTGTCAATGAATGAGACATGTCTCCCTCCTTCTCCCTGACTAGCTTAGTGCCTATCCTACCTAACAGGACTACACCAAAATAAAAGTTTTTGCACAGCAAAGGAAACCATTAAAAATAAATAAAAAGACAGTCTGCAGAATGGGAGAACATATTTGCCACTAAAGCTGATAAGACGTCAATACCCAAAATTTATAAAGAACTTATAAAATTCAACACCAAATAAAAAAACAATCCATTTTAAAAATGGGCACAGGGCAAGAATAAAATTTCTCAAATACTATTCCACGGAAACCATGCTCAGAAATGCTGCCATAAAAATCCTAAATATTGTATCAACTCATGAAATAGTTACCATCATCATTTCAACACTGCAATAACATACAAACCTAATTAAAAGGTTGAAAATTGTATTTGTTTCCTGAAGTGCCCAAGATATCTAAGAAATTGCCTAATTCAAAATTATTTGTTGAGCAATTAACCAAAAGAATACAGATTAGTACATTTAATCATTTTAATACTTAAACAAGGAGTCATCTATTTAATACTAAACTTGTAGAGCATGTAAGCTCTTGAAAATGAAATATTAGCAATAAGATACAATTTTTAAAATCTGATATAATACAAAGATACATTGGCTTCCAGACTTTTGCATTTGCATTTTGCACTTCTTGGGAAGTTTTTCCTCTGGACGATTACCTGGCCTAGTCTTGACTTCCCTCAAATCTCAAGAATTACTTTTTCAGGGAACTTCTCTCACACACCTGTGTAGCATAGCAACCTCCTCACCCACTGATGGCCCTCCCTTTTCCCTTAACTCTGCAGTATGCTCTTAACACCACTGGACACATTGCTTGCTTCCCGTTGTTTCTTCATAAGAACAGAAATTTCAGAAGGGAAAGACAGTATTTTATTCAGTGTTCTAACCCTAGGACCTATGGAATTGCCAAGCACATAGAAGACATTTAATAACTGTTCATCAAATAATAGGAGAATAAATGAATATTTTAAATGTCTAGTGGAGATATAGCTCCGGTACAGCTATTTTTTTTCTTAAGACTAAATCAATTATATGTTAAAAAGTAAAAAGGGAAGAAGACTTTCTTTACAGTATACCTTCATGATTTTATCATTAGTATTCAAAGTAAACACAACCGGAAAAATGGACAAAGTACATGAAAGGCAATCCACTCTAGAAAAAATAATTTTTAAAATAACCCTTAATTATGCAAAGATTATCAAATTTAAAAATAATCAAAGAAACATAATTCAAATAAGAAATAAAGTACTTTTTTCTCAGAAAACCTTTTTTTTGTTAAAATTTAATTTTGGCGAGCCTGTGGTGAAAGGGGTTCTCATATGCAACTGATGGGAGGAAAAACTTATATAAAACAATTTTAAACAAAATTCTAGACAAAAATTTCTCCTACATTTTGACCCCAAAGTGTATACCCCTTAACTCAGTATTTCCACATTCCAAATGTTACTAGGAAAATATGGAGATGTATATAAAGACATACAAAACTTCTATTATAGAACTATAATAGTAAAACACTTTGAAAAACAAAATACTAAATAGTAAAATGTAATAGTAAATGGAAATATATCATAATAAAGTAATAATAGTAAAACACATAAAACAAACTAAATGTTTATTAACTGGATGTATTCATCCCCTTGGGCTGCCATAACAAAATAATACAACTGAGACACTTAAACAAGGAAATTTATTTCTCACAGTTCTGAACCCTGGAAGTCCAAGATGAAGATGATACCAGGTTGGGTTTCTGTTGAGACTTCTCTCTTCAGCTGGCATAGTGCCTTCTCACTGTGTGATCAAATGGCTTCTTTTCTGGAGAGGAGAATGATTTCTGTTGTCTCTTCCCTGTTTATAAGAACACCAGTCCTGTCAATCAAGACTCCCACCCATGTGATCTCATTTAACCTGAATTACCTCCTTAAAGGTTTTATTTCTAAATATATTTACATTGGGGTTAAGGCTTCAACATGTGAACTTGAAGGGGGACACAATTCACTCCATAACACAGGAGAATGGCAAAATAAATCATGCAGCAGTAAACAAAAACACTCTCTAAGATTCAATGATCTAGTAATGTCAACAATTATGATTAGTAAAAAACAGTTTACAAACCATAAAATGTAATCTCAAGTTAATTTAAAGTAGTTCATAATATTTTTAAAACCTAATGTAATTCATATTTGAAACAGCTTTTTAATCAGCTGGAAAGGACTTTGCTTATTTTATCTCCCATTGTCCTTAATGTGTGTGCAAATAGCAGCTAAATAGCAAATTACTGTTTAAGTTATTTTTTTTTTCTGCAGAAAATACAGGAACAAAACTATTTGTAACATTTGAAATGAAGAATGGAAAAGATTTAAGTTGGCATGCTGTCAAACAATACAATGGAAAAATTTTACATTAGCTAAGTCTCTCAGACGTCCCTGCTTTGGTCTGATATAAAACCACGAGTTATGAGCTTAACATATCAATATATTCAAAGAATATTTACATCAGAGAATTGACACTATAATAAATCATATTCTCCTTTATGGCTTTTTATCAAAGCATTTACTCCATGTGCAATATCTAGATTAGAAAAGAGAAATGCACCTACCTCCCCCTTTCAAATGTCTCCCAAAGATTAACAGACAGCACTTCAGGTAATAGGAGGGAGGCAATTCATCTATCCCTAAAGGTTTCCAATTTCTTTTATTTATTTTATTATCTTTGCAGCTTCAGGGTCTATGTCTAAGGTAATGAGAGTGTGAATAAATCGCAAACTTAGAATCCTACATTTGTTAAATCAGGGCCTATCAAAAGTAACAAATTAGGTATTTTTGTTCCTACAGCCAACATCCAGCACAATGCCAAGGGCTGGGTAGCTCCCTGTTCCTGACGCTTGGAGAGAAAAAGGTGTAGACTAGAATACTGAATAATCTGGAGTAAGGTTGGTGGCCATGAGATAATCTGTTCACAAGAAAGATGAGAAAGAAAAGTTTCTTTCAGTGTTTTAAGAAATATGGAAATATTCCTTTGAAGAGCCAAGGCTAATTTTTTTAAAAATAGGAACACAACTCTTTCTAAGTAATAATATGAAATATGACAGATTTTTTAAAACCTAATTATTAAATGATAAAGCCACAAGCAGCATACAGTTAACATTTTTAATAAATTTATTACTATTACTGGCATTAGTTCAAATCATGTCATTAGCAGTAAATGTTTAAATAAAGTAAAACATGGGGTTTTTTTATTATTTGTACACAAGGTCCCATAAATGTATGTTCATACACACATATAAAGCAATTTCCTTTTATCTGCTTGAAATTTTCCTGAATTTAAGGACACGTTTTAATGAAGGAAGATATTTTCTCTCAGTGGGGCCGATGCTAACTAATATTTTGCAGCAGCAAATAAAGATTACATGCATATTTATTTATTCACATATAAATATTATATTGCATGTTTACTCAAGGTTAGGCAATGAGAATAAATCATCAACCAAACTAGCACAATCACCACCCACAGAAAGTTAGTACCTTAAACTGACATGGCTGAGAATGAAAATTAACTATCTCACAATACATATAGAAATTCAAAGTATTTGCAAATAAAGTATAAACAGAATTTTTATGGAACATGAAAGTGTAATGTATAACTCATATGGAAAAAATCAGCAAATACACTACAAATATTGCCTCAGTAACAACTGAATTGAAATATGTGGTTATAGTAAATGAAACAGAATGAATTGACATGGGAATTGACAAAGACATGAAAGGAGCCAAGTATAAATTTCATAAACAAATCACAAACACATATATAGAACTTTAGTCTAAATAAAAGTGGGATTGACCCCCAGTAGGGAGAGTATAGATCATTTAGGAAATTATGTTGGACAATCTGCTATCAATTTGATAATTATGTCAGCCACTGACTCATCTTCATCCTCACACACACACGTGTGCATGTACACATACACATCAAACTGATTAGATGGTTAAACATTAAGGTCATTGTTAAGGTCATACTGATTAAATGGTTAGACATTAAGGTCATATT
Source organism: Tonatia bakeri (assembly GCA_004024845.1). Taxonomy (NCBI): domain Eukaryota; kingdom Metazoa; phylum Chordata; class Mammalia; order Chiroptera; family Phyllostomidae; genus Tonatia; species Tonatia bakeri. The sequence goes on from PVIA01017726.1 coordinate 10,779, forward strand.
AAGGTCAATATTAGAAGACAAATATTTTAATTATATCGAGGTGGAAGTGGAACTTTCTAAAAAAACAAAAATGTAGATGACCTGTATAAAAAGACTGACATTTTAAACCTCAAAAATTTTAAATTTACCTACTGCCAAAAAAACCTGTAAACAAAGTTAAAATACTACTGACTGGACTTATCACCAATTGTGGCATATTGGAGCATCACCTAAAACCTTATTAAAATTACAGAAGAGGGATTTTTTTTTATCAGTGGAGAGAGGGAAAAGTACAAGGATAAATAAGACTAAAGTCAGAAGGAAGAAAATAATTCACAAGGAACACAAACGTTTAGATTCTTGAGCCTACATGGAAGAGTGATAACTGACTTGGCTGTATAGCACACACTTAATCCTCCAAATGGAAGAAGTTCAAAAGAAGAAAGCTAATCTAAGTCTAGAATATCAGAACGGACAAAGAATTGGGAGTGAGGATGGTGGATATAACTTTTCTTTCCCACAGTCAAAAGTAAAGAATTCAATGTCTCTTCATTAATTATGAGGTTAGTTGTAAGTTTTTGGATATGTAAATCTGTGGAATCTCCTTTGTTTTGCTCACTTGTTGAGAGATTTTTTTTTATTATGAATGTACATTGAAGTTATCAGCTATTTTTTTCTGTATATATTTAGATAATCCTATCACTCTTTTATTGATAATGTGGCAAATTAATGGATATTCGAATATAGAGCAACCTGCCTTTCTAGAATAAATCACATTTGGTAGTGATATATTGATTTAATATATTATTGGACTTAATATGCTAATATCTTATTTGATCCAGGAACTTCCACTTTATGGTGATTAAATTTTCTCAGAAAAAAACATCAAATAATATGTTTAAAATATCTCCAGAACTGTAGGATCTTATTTTTCAAATTTAAAATTCCACAAATTCCCTACTCAAAGAATGAGAAATACAGTTATACACAATTTCACCATTGCAGCTTTTAAGAACATTGAGGACAGAGTAAACATCCGTAGACTGTAAGAGAGGGGGATAAAAGGCCCTGAATCAAACAAACAGGAATAGAAAGGGCTTCTGACTTTCCAATAACCATATGGTAAGGCAAAGGACAATGGAGCTATGCCTTCAGAATACTGAAAGAAAAGTACTGCCATCTTGTGTTCTTTGTCCAGTCAAATTTTTAATCAAATATAATAGTAAATAAATGAGATGGTGTTATGAAGGGAAAATCCAAGGCAACAGTTGTTTTACCTCTCTGCTGTTTATTTATTTAGGCTACAATTTGTATGGTGAAGAAACATACATCATTTGACCTGTGTTTTTTCTAGTCTGTATTTTGCTAATTGTATAATCATGGTGCAGTTCAATGTGTTCTCCAAATGTCCTGCAAATTGGCATCTGGATGGAAATGATTGACCAAATTCAAATTCTATCCCTTTGACAAGATAAACAAGAGTTTCTACTGGGTTCTGACATCAGAGAGCACATGAAAATACCTGGTTGCTTCTTCTTCTGATGCTAGCAGAAGATGACAGTCAGGCTTGGATCCTTAATTCAATTAATTAATGAATCAATTTAGTGGGATTATAAAAAAGTATATTCTAATTCTATAATTTTATGTAACAATAAATGATACAGTTGTTAAAAATTGACAAAATGTCTAATAATTCATAATATGCTTTTAAATTATAATTAATATTTAATTAATAACATTTCAGATATAGCTATTTCTTTCATTAGTGAAGTATAACACTTTAGAAGATATGAGACATTTAAAGATTCTTATATGAATAGCAATGATTTTACTGAAGATAACTACAATAAGGAAAGAGCAAGCATTTATGATATTAACATGAGTATGAATACTTTACAAAGTTTTTAGGAAAAAGTTAGCAAGAGAATTGGCATAGCTTCAGGGAAAACCGATGAAGATGTTCTACCCTTGCTTGTGTCTCTGCCATGAGAAAGCAAACTACTTCTGACTATCTTTACTAATAAATTTAAAGAATAAGAATATGCAATAGCTGCATATTAGGTGCAAGGAATATTTTTATTTCCTCCAAGAAAGGACACAAATCTGGAACTACAAGCTGTGATTGGTATCTTTAACTGTGTTAATCCTAAACCATTCTCCAAGATCTACCTAATTTTGTGTCCCACAGGAGAGTTAAACCTCCTGCATTTTTCAGGTGCATCCAAACTCTTAATTTCCCCAGGAATGCAGTACAGACTTATTAACTTAGGGTTTGGAGGATGGGAGCAAGAGTAGAAGGCAGTTCCTAAGGCTTATTTAATATTTCCAATATAATGGCCTTGATTCCACAGATCATGAAACTAAATTTAGAGTCTTACCAATTACTTAGTATATCAGTTCTTATTCTGCCTCCTGAGAATGGTTCAGTGGTAGCATTAAACCCCATGTGGGATGGATTTGGTCTGATTTCACTTATCAGCTGACTCATGTGTCTCCTTTCTGATTGGTGAACCATATAGTACTTCTTGTCAATAAGGACTAGTGTTGGTTTCTGTCCATAATCTAATCACCCCTTAAAGGTTTAGTGCCTCCCCTTTCCCAACACGGTTAATAGCCACAGGCCCTTTGGTGTAGGTTCAGCAGGTTATCAATGGCATGTGTACCTTTGGGCCACATTACTTGTTTCTGTGTCATGGCCCTGACACCATTCTCGGTCAGAGGCTCCAACAATGCAAACTGGCTTCCTGATAAATGGATAAGAAGCTGTGAATTCCCTCTAAGGCATCTCAAGTTATGTTAAGTCCCAGCAGACCTAGATTTTTCCTACCTATTTTAGTAACGTAGGCTGTTAGCAGGCTGTGTTGTATGTGTGTGTAGATAGATAAATTGGATACATAGGTAGGGAGATAATTGAGAGATGATAGATAAAGAAATAGAGAAATATCTATATATACATTATTTTAAAATTTCTAATATTTGACAAGTTTTCCTTTTAATACAGTGATTTACACAAATGAATTAACATGGAACCCTTTTAGGTAAGACAAAAGAAAAGGAAATATAAAAGGTTGCAGTATCTACTTATCAATAAATTTATTTCCAAGTGAATAACAACCAAAAATTGTTTTTTTGCCTAGAGAATAAAAGCTTTGGTGATTCATTTTTATTAAAAACAGAAACATTTAAAGAGCACCTCTGATGGCCAGGCTCTGTCCTGGTCATGAGGGAGAGAGAGCGGGAGAGAGAGCAGAGTGAACTGAAGACAGACACAGCCCGTGACCTAAAGGGGCTCCATCCTTGTACAGTAAGACAGGATAAATGTCAGAGACAAGGGAAAGATACTTTTGCACTGTGATTAAGTTTGTGTAAATATAGTAGGAGTTACAAATAATGACTGGGGTGGATTTGGGTATTACTGAAGTTAAGGTTGGTCAGTGAATGCTTCCTTGAAGAAGTAATTATTCATCTGGGCCATGAGAATGTCTATGAAGACACTAGAGTATAATCACAATAGCAAGGCTTCTGGAGCCAGGATCACTGGTTAGAAGCCCTACAACTCACTAGATGTGGAACCCTGGGGCAGTTACTTATCCTTTTTGTGCCTCAGTTTCCTTTTCTATAAAATGGTAATAACCATAATACTCGTCTGATAGGCTTATGGTTAGAATTAAGTTAACATATATTGGAAGTACTCCAGAGGAAATCGAATATTCAAAGATTCTAAGGCATGAGAGGATTTGTGTACAAGAAAATCATAGAGCAGTGATTGCAAGGAAGGGTGCCATGAGTTGAGTCTGAAGGTTTGAATAAAAACCTCAAGCACCTAGGGCTTTGAAGACTGAGCATGCACAGAAACTTACTACCCAAATCCACGGGCAAGAGATAATGCACAGCCCAGCTACAAGGAATATAGTTAAATGCCAGCACCATCAGATCCACCTCAGCTTTTAAGCTAAAGGTATCCTTTCCCTGGGGTTACATCAGCAGGTGACTGAACAAGACTAGTACAAGGCCTGGCCATCCCCATGTCAACCCAATTCAGGACTCATTTAGTGAGCAACT